>JAODAL010042960.1:0-34303 GCA_025379985.1 Phyllomedusa bahiana | reverse complement strand
TATCCCAAAATTAATTTAGGGTTATTTTGTTTTTAAAGAAAAAATATTTAAAAGCCATTTTTTTAAATTTGGGGTTTAAAAGTAGTGAAAAAAAAACCCACGTGGTTTTAATGAATATTTAAATTTTTCATTTGTAACTTTTTGGGTTTTAAAAAAAAATTGTTCCTTTGCTTTAATGTTGTTTTTATGCTATAGCCATTACCTAGCAGAACATGCCTTTTCCTTTCCGAAATATTTAACTGTAAGTGGAGGTAGATTTAAATTTGTGTTTTTTTTCGGAGTAAAAAGAGATTTCTAGTGACCCCGAGATCAATAAAGACATCCATGATTACTTTTTTAACTTTAGCTTTTTTTCCTTTGGTAGTAAAACTTCTGTTGGTTTTTAGTTAAAATTTTACCCCAACCAATTGAAAAAAAATGCCTTCCCTTTATTAGACCATTTTTTTTTTAAACTCATTCTAAAGGTTTTTTTCCCTTTGATTTAAAAGGAAAGAAAAAATTTTGGGGGGGTTTTGGCCACCCTTGTGTGTCTGTGTACAGTGGGCCCCAATTAAAGCGGGTTTTGGGAGTCGGCTGTCGTCGGTACCCCACGACACGGGGGGGGGGGCCCCGCCGGCCCCCTAGACGTCATTATTTGGGCGCGTAACACCCGGAAAAAAGTGGGAATCCCCCTTTTCTCCGCAGGCGTACAATACAATCTATTTTACGCCCGGGAGAGGGGGCGTAACCATAGTTCTCTATAGAAACTTGGGGGTTTCCGTTTTAAATTTCGGCCGCTCTCGCTTATTGGCGCAAATACATACAAAATGACGCCCAATTTTACACAGCCTAGGGGCCCTACAATAAATAGGGAAAAGAACATCTAATTGGTAAAAAGTTGCCCGGATAGTAAGGATTACTGATTTAGAAACATTAAATGGGTTTTTGGTACTTACCCAAAATTTTTGTAAACCCCCTTATTTTTTTTAAAATGGCAGGCCTTGTGAACTTTGCATTCTTTGTCTCACCCATACACCCCAATAATTGTTTGTCTCACGAGCAGGCCCTCAATCTTGTTTTCCCTCTGTACTTTTTTTTAATGTGTTTTGCATACCCTCTAAAATTTTTTAAAATGCCTCTAAAATGCTCGGAATTGTTTGGGGTTTTTTAAATAAAATTATTTTTTTAAAGGGTTTTATTCTAAAATTCTTGATGATTTGATGAAAAAAGTTGGGGAGGGCAGGTTAACCCAGCAGATAATATGTGACATTATTGGTTTCTGTTTTTAGAAGGTTAATGCTGAAATAAAAGCATGAATTATGTGAACATATTGCGGTACACAAATGGTAACATGCGTTGAGACTTGACTGAATATTGATAGTAACAGAATGTTATGATATGTTGTACAGTCCAGTATGAGCCGAAAGTTGGTTTGTTTTTGTGCTGATATTAGGTTAAAATGCCAATATAAGAATCTTAGGGCGACATGTCAGAAAAGAGGTGCTTCCAAGCCAGTTTTAAGGCGCATTAAATGAGTGTATAATGTGCCTGAATAAATAAACCTGTCAAAAATCTGGCATGTAGTATACCTTGTATAGCATATTCAATGCACATAATTTAGGCTTATACAAAAAAAGGCGCATAGCATATCATTGCTAGCATATTTGATGCGCCTACTTCAGGCGCATTTAAAAGGGTCATGGCCAGTGTATAATGTGCCTAGTTTTGGTGTACGACAGTTCATTTATATAAAGAATATGGCGTCAGTTTTTTTTGTGCAAAATACAGCAAAAAAACGTTGGAACAGCCCTAATGAGACATTTCGCCCTTAGTGATTTCATCTACACAGTGGTTAGATTATCCAGTGATTAAAAGGTTGATCATTGTACAGTAAATATGTGTTGTGTTCTTGATAGGTCAGAAAACCTCAAAGGCCAATGTGGGCAGAGTTTTTTAAAATAAGCGTTGGATTGTTCAAATCAAGTGTTGGATTACCAAAAACCAAGTGTGACCTTCATTATAATGTGACATTAAGTTACTGCATGGGTGGTGAAGATCAAACAGGGGAAAGCAGATGGGCACTGCAAAGTGTTGTGCCCACCCCCACACTGCCTTACTATACTTGATAACTGCAATGAATGCCATCATTGTTGTGTTATTGCCAACAAAAATTCAAGTTTATTTTTAAATTTCATCTTCAGTGTATGCAGATTGCCAAGGAACTTAAAGAGATGGAAATGGGTATTTACAAAGCCAACGGGGCTCTGATGTGTGTGCTGATAGCCACATCTGCACTAGCACTGCTACAGCAACGGGGCTCTGATGTGTGCACTAACCATCATGTCTGCACCAGCACTGCTACAGCAACGGGGCTCTGATTTTTGCACTGGCTGTCATGTCTGCACCCAGTCCTATCATCACAGGAAAAGATAGAGATAGGCTTGTTTGTTAGCAACCAGGGAGTGAGGGCACAATAATCCCTACAATTTTTCCTCCATTATACCCATGTACTTGTCAGGTCTAACAAGATCTATAAGATTAAGACTTCTACAGACTAAAGAGAAACTTTAACATTGCTTTGATTGTCATTCCAACACACAAAACTAATTTAACTATTTTAGAATCATGGCCAATGTTGTTTTCTGCACTTAGCGATGGAAAAAGTTTAACAATAAATTAGTTCCGAGGATATAAAGTACATAATATATGACCTTATAAGTCAAGGGTGGATTATAGAGCTAGTAGAACATAAGACTAATTTGCCTTTTTAAGCTGACACAGCATAAGGTTGTGTCTGCCATTTTGCTTTAGTAAGATATATAAGGTCATGAAACGGGTGGTGACTCTAGAAGCCTAGACCCGTGTAATGACAATTACAAGGTGTAGTTATCCCTTGGGTTCTCTGTCCTCGCCATTCCGCTTCTCGATGGCTGAAACATTCTGGATAGATGAAGCAAAAAGCCCTCGGTAAAGCCGTAAGTTAAACCTTTGTAAATAACTATTTTCAAAAATTTTTTATAACTGTTGTACACAATATCACATTATTTTCTATAACCAATTTATGTTTAATCAGTCTATCATACTTGATTTATTATTCGACTATTGTAAATAAAATTGCGTTATTTCCTTATTGACTGGTCTTCTTTAAAGCCGTATCTAGAACCTGTATTCATAAAACTTGGCAAAACAGGAACTTACACTGAAAATATTCAGCTCTCTTGGTGCTATGGGGATCAGTCCTAATGGCAGTCTCTAAAACAGTGGACGAGCACCAGTCTTAAGGTAAAATAAACAGTAGTCTTTATTTCTCAGACGTTTAAACAAAACAAAATGGTTTGCTTTGTCTAACATACCAGTTCAAATACAGTCCTCCATATACGCAATAAACGGGATATGGCAAAAACTCGGTACCCACATGCAGGGATCTTTTCTGTCCCAGCAGCGGCAGGGCACAGCTCAGTTCCTAGGAATACTCCTCTGTCTCAGCAGTCAAAAGGATACCACAGCAATGAAAGCTGCAGTGTCAGCCTGGGAACCACATCCCTGCTCACCTGACCTTTCTAGCTTATATAGGGCAGCCAAAACCTGGTTTGGAAACATAGGAGTAGTCACCCCTCCTAACTCTTTGACTACTCCAGTAAGAGATACCCCAAATCAGCTGAAGCAGCTATGCTACCTATGAAAAGTGCTAGTCCCCTATTTACTGACACTCATGAAAAAGAAACTGGCTCTTACTTCAGCAAGGCCAGGTAACTCAGTGACCCATACCTTCTGTCAATCAGGTCCCTTGTTCCTCGCTACAGTGCCAAGACTGGACTCTAAACTGTGCAGGATATATGGGTTCCAGATAAAACTTTGTTCTGATTAAAAACAGCCTTAAAAAAAAAAAAAAAAAAAAGCTACTCCCCCATATGTACAATCCAGGAAAAGACAAAAACACAAAGAAAAAGTATCGAGCATGCTTACTGAAATGTATTTAATACTTTGTACAAAAGCCTTTGTTGGTGATGACGGCTTCAAGACTCCTCCTCTTCAAATACAGAAGGTCCTGTGGTCTTCTTCTATGAAGTCTGAGCTTTAGTTCTTTCCATAGATTTTCTATTGGAATCCGGTCAGGTGATTGGCTGGGCCATTCTAGCAGCTTTATTTTCTTTCTCTGAAACCAAGTGAGAGTTTAGATTTCTTGGCTGTGTGTTTGGGATAATTGTCTTGCAGAAATGTTTACCCTCATTTCATCTTCATCATCCTGGTAGATGGCAGCAGATTTTTTTTATCAAGAATGTCCATTCATCCGTCATTCAATGATATGAAGTTTGCCTGTGTCGTATGCTAAAAAACATTGGCTCTTGGACAACTCTTCTGATAATTGTTTTCACTCATTTGTCTGCAATTTTGCAAGGAGCACCTGGTCGTGGCCAGTTTATGGTAGAATGATGTTCTTTCCACTTTCAGATTATGTTCCCAACAGTGCTCACTGGAACCTTCAGTAGTTTAGAAATTCTTCTGTAACCAATGCCATCAGTATGTTTTGCAACAATAAAGTTGTAAGCGCCTCGAGACAGCTCACTGGTTTTACCCATCATGAGATGTTTCTTTTGTTTCACCTTGGTAATAAGGTATCTTTTATAGGCCATCAGCTGAACCAGCTGATATTAATCTTCACTAATTGCTTTATATTTACTGATAGATTGAAGGTGTTGTCATGACTTTCCATTTTTTTTTGTGCCTCTCTTTCTTGGGCTTGTTTCGTAGACACAGGACTTGAGTACATTGCAATGATTAACTCTACCATGAACTTCCAATGTATACCAAAATATTCTAGAGCCAAATGTAAAGCCAAACAGCTATAGCATAGCCAAAACTGGACCATTCAGCATGATGATGATTGTAAGCACACCAGCATATCTATATGCCTGAAAAAGACAAGAATTGAGGTGTTGCAATGGCCCTAAGTCCAGACCTCTACTCAAATAGAATGCTGTGGCAGGATCTCAAGAAAGCTGTGCATAAACTAATGCCCACAAACTTGAATGAAAATGAAACAACTTTGTAAAAAAAAGAGGTCAGCCAAAAGTTATCCAGAATTATGTGATAATAGTTATATCGAAAACACTTATTTCAAGCTTTTGCTGCTAAATATGGTTCAACAAGCTATTAATTCATGGGGTGCATTTACTTTTTCACACATGGCTGTTAAATAAATAATGAGAAAGTGGAATATGTTGTGCATTGCGTTTTATCTGAGGTCTTTTTGAAATTAATTTTAAAGTCTTCTAAGAAACACATTTTTTGTTATCAGGTAAAATCATAGATATTAAAGAGGGTGTACTTTCTTTTCCTCATGAATTAATGTATATACCATGTGGTATCAATGTATCAAAAAGTACAACTGTCTTGAAAAAAGTATTGCAACATGTGACAGATGTTACTAGAAAAAATAGTCAGGTGTTGGGAAACTTTTAAGGGTATTTTTAAAGGGCGGGTTTTGGGAGCTTGATTTTAAAGGAAATGGATTCCACATCCGAATCAGCCCCAAATTCTGAACTGTTGTGTTTTTCCCCTTTCCCCTTTTTTAAAACCTTTATGCCCTTTTTGTCAATGCTTTGGGGGTTTTTTACTTGCCGAAAATTTTAACAAGGGGAGGAGGAAAAAATCGGGCAGTCCAGATTGTTTAAATTTGGGCTAAAATTTTTCCCGCTTTGAAAAGTGGGGAATTTTTTAATGGGGGGAAAAAATTTCCATTTGAATTACCCTAAGGTTCCCATGTAAAAAAAAATTTGTTGTAAAAAATTATTTGTAAAAAAACACGGGGAAAAACACCCAAAAGGCCTTTTTTCCACACGGTTTTTTAAAAGGGGCCGTTTTTCCCGGTCCGTAATTACGCGCCAAAAGTGCGAAAATTACGGGCTGGAAAACGGCCAATTATTACGGGTAAGTTTTCCCCGGGGTTCCCCCCCCCTAGAGAACAATATGGTTCCCGTAACCCTCTCCCTGCTCGGCGAAATCCCCCCCCCGGGGCCCCCCCCCCCGGGGTTGAAAAATTGAAATGTCTTTTTTCTAGGGGCTTTTAAAGGCGGGCTTGCAAGATTGTTTTTGGGGCCGGGGGGGGTACCACCCCCCCCGCTCCCCCCCCACTCCCCCCCCCCCCCCCCGGGCCCAAACCGGCTTAACGGGGGGGCGTTATTTTTGTCCCGCAAGGTTTAAGCCGGGGTGAAACCTTCCCCATTTAAAATATGAAATAAACAAAAAGAGTTAAGGGGTTTGTTAGAAACGGACCAAGGTTTGATGGAGTATTATTTCCATGACCTTACTGAGGGAACTGAAGTTTTTCATTTTTGGTAAAAACCCAATAGATTTCCATTTATCGGGGCTTTTAAAACTTTTTTTTAAGGGTTTTTAAATTTAAAATTTTAGTAATTGATACTGTTTTAAAACTTGTTTTGCTTCTCTCCATTGTGACTGGATGTGCAGTCCTTGGAAATACTGTCTTTTTGGGAAATTTGTTCATATATTTTAGCCCTTTTTTGGGTTTGGCGGGTAAAATTTTTAGAGTATTTTTAAAATACTTTTTTTACACATTTTCCCTTTTTTCCCGGGAGACAGGTTTAAGCCCATGTTTAATGTGTCCCCAAATTTACTTGTTTTTTTTACTTTTAATTTATTTTTTTGTTATATATAAGGTGGTCTTATTCCCCGAATTTGGGGGTTTTTTGGGTAGCAAAGGGCAAAGGGATGCCCCGTACCTAAAATTTGCTTGGTTTCATTAATGGTTTCTGTATTACCCCCGGGTTTTCTGAGGGAAATTTTGAGTGCTTTCCCAAAAAAGCAGTTTTGGTGCAGTTTTAGCTGCGCCCCCAATTTAAAAATCCCTTTTATTCCCAGCAAGCTTTTTCAACTTTTGTAAAACTTTTTGGAAAGTGAGTAGTCAAATTTGTTTGTTTGAAAATCCATAAAAATTCAAAACCGTAAAAAGGACGCCCTCCCAAAACCCCTTTTCCCCGGGTCGAAGGGGGACCCCCGTGCCCCCCGGCTCCCAGCGGGGGGCCCCGTCCCGCAGTCGGGTTGGGGGTACGTTTGTGCATCGGCCCCCCCGGCGCTCACTTACCGGGCCCGGGGCGCCCCTGCCCCGTCTGGGGCCCGGGGCTCCTGGCGCGTGGTCCCCCCCCTTAAGGGGCGGATTGGGGGCGCGCCGGCGGGTTTGTTTTTTAAAAAGGGGCGGGTGGGGCAGGTAATTTGGGTCATTGGGGAAAATGCCCCTTTATTTTTAAGCCCGGCCCTTTTTCCTGGCGGCCCCTGGGGAATCCTTGGGGGTATGTTTCCTAGGAGAAAACTGCCCAGAGAGTTCGTGTTTCCCCTTACCGTGTATGCCCTTTCTGCCTACTTTTTACCGACCAAAAAACCAGAGCGCCTGTCCTGTCCTTCTTTGGCCCTAACCTTTCCACGAAACCCGTGCCGTTTTGCCCCGGGCCCCCTGCCTGTCCCCAAATACGACCCTGACTGCCGGTCCGGAAATTTCCCTTTTGGGCCGCCACACGGGTTTTTTTTTAAGCCCCCCCAAAGTGGTAGTGGACCTGGGGGAACCCGCCGCCAGAAAGCCATCCCGCTTTGCGGCAGGTTGGTGAAAAACGGGAAACCCACTTAGTTTTCCACCCCCGGGTTTGGGGGTTTTAAAGTCTCAATTTTGGGGGTTTGGTCCAGGGGATCCCCCTTCCGGGGCCCTTTTTCAGTAGGATCCAGCCATGGACCCGCCAAAAGGTGCCCTTCCCAAAAAATTTTGGGCCAGCTCCCCCAACCGTCGGGTCCAGCAATCGCAAACGAATTGGCGCAAGCGAAAGAGTCAAGCAACTTTTCCTCCTTGGTGAGGCAGTTCTAATTTTCAGCAGCAAAACCGTCTAGTTTTCTCCCTCGGGTTCTGTGGCTCCTGGGGGGACCCAAAGCTTCGGCTGTCACTCCCTTTCCAAGTTCAGGGGGGTAAACCGGAAAACTTTTGAAAGGGGTTAATAAACCCAAACCAAAGCCCCCTATCCCGTAGAGCTGAGGGGCCCGACCAGTTCCTGTCCGAACGTGCAAAAGGGGGCCTTTGTGGTCAGCCCCTCCCCCCGGGAGGGGCCCCCGGGCCCATGGGTTAACCGCTATGGGACAGAAACGTTTCCAGTGACAGGGAAATCTACAGTGTTCCCTCAGTGAGTTTCCGAAAAGTTTTTCGTGGAACCCAAGCCCGTGCCCCCTTTCCCCCGAGAACCCCTTTCCTCAACTATCGCCAGGGGGGAAATGTGTTTTTGGGGACTACGCGGTACAAAAATTCCTTTAATTTGGGGCCCCCTGAAACTATCTTTGGAAAACGGGGAGGCTTTTTTTGGGGTACTTTCAAGAAAGGACTTAAAGACGAGTTAAAAAACGTTTGGCCCCCTAGAAAACCTCCCGTCTTCCCTCAGCGCCCTTGATTGGGGTTAGCGCCCCGGAAACCCGGACGTATGCTTAAAATGAACAGGGGAGGGTTTCCTGAGGAAAGCCCAGTCGGGCCCCCTTCCCCGGTTTCCTGGGTTTGGGAACCGGTTTTCCAAGGGCCTCCTGGCCAAAAACCCGCCAACACCCACCGGGAGACCCTTTGCGGGATTTTATCAGGCTCGACTTTTGGGAGCAAAAAATTTGGGCCCCAGGGAAAGCCAAAAAAAGGTTGTGTCTTTACTGTGGAACCCTCAGAAAATTTGGGGGGAGGAATTGCCCCAAGCCCCAAAAAACCTGGGGGAAAAAAATCCTGAAAACCTGGGGATTCTGTGGGAGAGGCTTTTCCCCTGGGGTGCAACCTTCCTCCTCTCCCGCTGGTGTTGCCTGTGCGGTCGTTTTTCAGAGTCGGGTTTATCAGTTCCAGGTTCCGGGTTTCTGGACTCGGGCTCCCCGGGAACTTCACCAACCAGGCCTTAGTGAAGCAGTAAACGGTTCCAGTGGAACTTTCTGGAGAAAACCGCTTGTCATTTCTCCGTCAGGGGGGGGGAGTGCCTTTGCGAAAACCATCCAGTTCGTCCCCAAAGCCGGGCACCTCCATGTGGGGGGTTTGCAAAGGAAGAAATCGCCTTCTATGGGTTCCCCTTGCCCCTCGTCGGCGATCCTCCTTGGCTCCCAGGTACGGCTTACTCTCCACCCTAAACCCTGGTCTACGGGAGAGGTGATTGGGTTTGGGGTCCCAGCTGGGGGGGGTTTTTGGTTTTTTGGCCCCTCGCCGGTGCTTCCCTGCTCTCGTTTAACCCTACAGGAGCCGTGCCGGGTTTTCCCGGGCCCCGATTTTCTGGGGTATCCCGATGTTTCCCCCGAGAGAAAAACCCGGGAGAGTTTCCGCCGCATCGCCCAAATAAAATTGCCCGTTCAAATTTTTTTGCCCGGGTTTCCCAGCCCTTCCCCCGGGGTCGAGTTCCCCCTCTGTGGGGTTCCTGAGATTTTAAGGGAAATTGTTCCGGGGGTTTTTCCCGGGGAGAAATCTGGGGAAGGGGTTCACCCGAAAGTCCTGTCTCCCGCTGGGCGGGGGTTTTCTTCGTGAAGAAGAAGGCGGTCCCCCTTCCGCCCCCCTGCTTTAGATTTCCCGGGGTTTTAAAACAAGTACGGTAAAAAAAATTGTTAACCCATTGCCGCGTTCACAGAATTTTTTTTGATTGCCTGCGGGGGCGCCAAGTTTTTTCTCTAAGTTGGATCTTGAGGGGGCCTCCCCAAACTTGGTCCAAAATTCGCAAGGGTGTTTGAAGGGAAGAGGGCCCTTTTCAACCCAGGGTTGGGCACTTTGGTACCTGGTGATCCCTTTCGGACTATGCAATGCTCCGCCTTTTTTCGGAGCTCGTGAATGAGTTTCAGGGATCTTTTCCACCCCTGCGTGGTGGTCTACCTTGACAAACATCCGGGTGTTTTTCTCCGGGCCGGAGCCCCAAACCGCACCCCTTTTTTTCTATACGGAGATGCCTTTCCCGGGGAAAAACCCCCTGTATCCCAAGCTAGGGGAAGTGCCTTTTCCATCGGGATGGGCCCCCCCGTTTCGGGGGGAGGGTCATAAATTGGGCCCAAGGCCTCGGATGGATCAGCAAAACTGTCTGCCGTGTTGCAGGGGCCCACGCCGAGTCGGGTTTCGGGCTTTTCCAGCGATTTTTGGGGGGCTTCTGCAATTTTTACAAATCGCCGTTCTTCCCTCCCCTTCTCTACGCTGGTGGCTCCGTATTACCCCTCCCCAAAGGAAAAAAAAGCCAATCCACGCAGCGGGGCCGGTCAGGAAGAGGGGGGTTTTTCAAAGCTCAAGTCCGCCTCTTTTAACCGGCCTCTTTTCCTTGCACGTCCGGTTTCCCGGCAAAACCCCCCTTCATACTGGAGGTGGACGCCTCATCGGTGGGCCCCCGGGGAGCAGTTTTACCCCAAAAAAGGGGCCCTTTACGGGTAAGATTTAAAAAGTCCCGGTTTCCCTTCTCCAAGATTTTTTTCCTTTCGGCCGAGAGGGGAATGACACGTTTGGCGCCCGGAGCCTTTTTACCCAAAAAAAATTTGGGCCCTGGAGGAAGTGGCGTTATCTGTGGAGGGCAAAGTTTTTCCCACCGTATCAAATTCGGCCTTAAGAAACCCCAATATTTTACGAGGGGCTACGCGATTTTTAAACCCCACCCAGGCCTAGGGGCTCGCTTCTTTTTTCTCCGGTTCAAATTTTCGATAATCCCCCTTCAGGCCCAGCGGAGAAGTTTTGTGGGGCCCTGACGCCCTCCCCCGTGCCTCCAAACGTGGTGGGGGAAGATACTCCTCCAAACATTTTAATTCCCAAAAAAAAAGGTCTCATTTTTTGGAAAAGGGCCCCAGTGGACCCCCGGAAAGGGCCCCCCCCTGGAAAGGGAAACCTAGGTGCGCCCAGCCCCCCCGCAGAGTTTTTAAAAAAGGGGGGGAACATTGCTCATTGGTGGCTTGGCCATCCTGGCGCCCAAAGAACCCCTTTTAAATTTTAAATTTTCCCGGGGTTTATTGGGGGCCCCAGGGGTTGAAATGGATATCAAAGGACTTCGTTTGGGTCTTGTGACTCGTCGTGCTGAAACCCAAAAAGCCCAACTTTCACAAGCAGGCAGCGGGTTTTTAACTTCACCCCCATTTCCCCATTCCCCCCTTAAACCCGGGGACCCAATCTTTCGTTTGGACTTCAAAAAAGGGGCCTCCTACCTTTCATCTGGAAAAACCCTTTTCCGGGGGTGTTACGATGGTTTTTCCCAAAATGGGAAATTTCCCCCCGTTCCCAGGGCTCCCACCCTCCCTCCCGCCTGGCTGGCTACCCTTTCCTCCATGTGTTCCGGCGGGAATGGACTCCCCCAAGCAAATTTTGGTCTCGGCCCCGGGGAGTTCAATTTGTCTCCAGGTTTTGGCGAGCCCTGTGCAAACCAATTTTCAGGGAAGCTCGACTTCTCTTCTGGCTCCCAACCCGCAGAGGGGCCCGGAAACCCTGGTGGGAGGGTCAAACCGGGTTTTGGGATTTTTCCCCCTTTTTCCGTCATTTGTCTCCCCAGGCCAAGTTGTTGGGGGCCCCAAATTTTGTTGCCGGGGGCCCGGAGTTCTCTTTAAACCCCCTTTGGGGGTCTGGGGTCCGCGGGGGCCTCCCCCCCTTTTAAAACGTGTATGGCTTGCATCCCCCCCCTCCTCCCCCTTGGTAAACCTCCTCCGAGGTTCCGGGGGGTGGGACACACAGGTTGGGGAACATAAAGGCCCATTTTGGTCCCGGGGCCCCGCCCAAGTCGCTGCCCCACGCTTTCCCGGGGGCATGAAAAATCAAGCGGAAAAAAGAGGAAGAATCCTCCTCCAGTTTTCTTCCCCGGTGAAAAGGTTGTGGCTCTCGTCTGATATGCCCGTTTTAAAGTTTGCCGTCTAAAAAACGGGGCCCCCGTTTCCGGGGGACACTTTGAGGTATGGGCCGCATAACCCCGGGTAGCTTAAAAACCCCGGTTCCCTCCTAGTTTGGGGAATAAACCAACGCTTTTCATGTTCCTTTTTGAAACCTTGGCCCTTAAAACCTTTTTTTCCCAAAGAAATTTCCGGGTCCCTCCCTTTCTGTGGCTGAGGGAAAACCCAATGCCCTTCGGGGTTTCAAAAAAATTCGGGGCCCATGAGGAAAAATTGGGGGAAAGCGTATTTCCCGGGTGGATGGGGGGGGCTTGGGCCCCCACGTTTTTTAAAAAAAAGAGGTTTTTGGGGGCGGGGGGGGAAATACCCTTGAAAACCCCCCCCACCCCCCCCCCCCCCCCCATACCAGAGATTTCTTCTTCCCCAGAAAGAGGGGGGGGCCCAAAGGGGGGGGTTGCCAAGGGGGTCCCAAGGTACGGGTTCCGGAGCCCCTGCGACCATTTTGTCCAAAGGTCGCGGCCCGTGGCCGTCCCCCCTGTCCCAGCGACCCCCGGGCCGCAACTTGGGGGGTTTCGGGGTCCCCCCGGTTGCTTTGGGGTTCCCCTCCGGGCGCTAAATTTTCCAGGCCCCGGGGGTCCCTGCTGGGTCTGTGCCCGGGGCTCCCTGGGCGGGGTTTCCACCCCAAAAGGGGTTGGCCCCGCGCCAGAAATTTTGGGTTTTTTAAAAGGGGAAAGGTGCGTGGTAATTGGTCATTCCCCGGGAAACTGTCCTTTTTTGGTCCGGCCTTTCCGGGTTTGGCCCTGGGCCGGACCTTGGGGTGTATGTTTCCCAGGGAGGAAGCTGCCCCAAGAGGGGTTCCGGTTTTGGCCTTACCGTGTACCGACCTTTTGCCTCCCGTTTACCGACCCCCGAAACCAGAGCCGCCTTCCTGCCCTTTGTTTTTGGGTCTACCGTCTCCGAACCCGGGGCCCCCTGTCCTGACCACCTCCCGCCCCCCCGACTATGACCCTGCCTCCGGCCCTGTACCTTGCCTTGGCCCCACCGCAGGCAAGCCCCGCCGTGGTAGTAAAACTGGGGGAAATTTTCCCGCCGCACCCAAGGGCCCAAACCCCGTTTGCGGGCGGGCTTGGTGAATCCCGGGGGACCCACTTAGATTCCACTCCCGGGTTTTGGGGGCTTATGTCATCGCTGCGGGGGGCCAGGGGGGGACCCACCTCCGGGACCGTTAAAATAGAAATTTGATTACTTACTTGAAATCCCTTTTCCGAAAAAACTTTAGACAACTAAAAGAACCCTTGTGGTGATAAAGGCATTTTAAATTTAAAGACCCGCAGTTAAATCGCCCCCAAAAAAAAGGTGCTGTTAAAAAAGCATCCTTAAAGGGGCTAATTATTTTTTAAAAGGGGTTTGTTTTTGGGGAATGTTATTTTGGGGGCCCCCGACTTTAAAAATTCCCATTCAAATTAGGGAAATCCCCTTTTCCCAAAGAATTTTGGCAAGTGGTTTGAAAGCTTTTGGGATGTTTCCCTTTTAGGGTTTTTTCACCCTCAAAAACAGCGCCCAAAGAATAAAGGGGAAAAACGTGCAAAAAAAAAACCTTGCCTTCGGGTTGAATAAAACAGTTTTTTTACATAGGAATCAATGAAAATGAATTAGGGGCACCAAAAAAATGTCAAAAATTTAGTAAATTTAACCCTTCCCTTTCCTACCCGAATAAGCTGAGCCCGATTTTTTTTTGGGTCGGTTTTACTTTGTATTAAAAACCCTTTTACGACCCTGGGCGTATGGGTAAAGTCCCAAGGGGCTCCTAAGGGGCTTTGCAGGGGGGGGGGGTAAAAAATTGGGGAGTAAAACCCCCGGGCGGGAACAGCGCCGGCGGGTTTGGGTCCGCCCCCCTGGCGCTGTTTTTTCCCCTTTAGCACCCCCAAACAAAAAAGGCCCCGGCGGGCCCCGAAGGGAAGCGGGCCCTTTTGGGGCCCTCACCCCGTTCGTTTACGTCATGGGTCCGAGACGGGCATTTGGTGGTGGGGGGGCCTTGTGAAATTTCCGTCATTTACCCCGGCCCGGGTTTGCCCCAAATTTGTTTCCGCAGACATGAAGTGGGGGAAAACCGGCCATTTTTTTGGAACCCTAATGCCTTTGCCCCATGCAAAGCATTAGGTTTTTTTTAAAAAATTGTGCCCCTTTCTGGTCAAGCACCATAGGGGGACACTTAAAAGTTACAGTAAAAAAAATTTTAAAAATCAAAAAAAAAAAAAAAGTATTAAAAGTTTTAAATCACTCTCCTTTCCCCATTTTACAAAAAAATCATTAAAATTAAAAAAAAAATTGACACATTTTGGGAACGCCACCCGAAAAAATTCGTTTTTTTAAAAAAAAATAAAAATCCCTTTATTGTCGCTTTATACACTGTAGAAGAAAAAAAAAATTTCCAAAACGCCAAAATTGCATTTTTTTTGTATTTTTACGTCACTCAAAAAAAGGAAAAAAAATTTATCAAAAAAAAATTCGCATGATTCCCCCCAAAAAAAAAAGCGATAAAAAGGAAAACTTCCCGCCTCAAAAAAAAAAGACCCCCCAATGACGTCCTTTTGGTTTTTAGTACCCAAAAAAGTTTTTGGCGCACCCAAAATGGGCCGCAGCGCAATTTTCCAAAAAATAGAAAAAAATTTTTAAATTTTTTTTAAAGGGTTCCCAAAAAATAACGGAAAACCTTTCATGTTTTTTGGGATTTTCCCCGATGTGTAAAAAAAACCTGTAAAAAAACCATTTTTAAATTTTCCCCAAAAAAATGAAAGCCGTTAAAAGCAAATTTAACCCCGAAAAAAATGGGGAAAAAAACATTTTTTTTCACAATTTTTCCCCACTTGGAATTTTTTTGCGGTTTCCAGTATATTCTAAAGTATAGTTTAATAAAGCCTTTTGAAAGTATGTTCCCTTTTCCCCCCAAAATTTAAAAACCCCAAAGGTCTTTGTAGGTGGAAAAATAAAAAAAATTTTGGCTTTCAGAAAGGGGGAGGAGGGAAAAAAAGAAAGTGTAAAAAAAAAACAAAAACCCAGGGTTCTGAAGGGGTTAATATAAAAATGATGTTTATTTCTATTATTTTGGGTACATCAAACAAAAACAAAGAAGGAAATAGATCAATTTACAATTTTTTTTGGTTTTTCAGTTGGGAAAATTTTTAATCCCTCCTAATTTCAAAAATTGGTACTTTAAAGCTAGCTCCACCAAAGGAGTTATTTTTTAACTTTTACCTTTTTTTTTTGGTTTTAAAAGCTGATTGATTCGAAATTAATGAAAATTAAATTTTTTTTTTAACCCCCCTTTTCCCAACAATAGGGCTTTTGGGTATGTCACATTGTCAGTGAGGTCCTATGTAACGGGCTTACTGCTAATTGTCAGCTGGCTCCAATCCCTTTCTATTTAACCCTTTTTAAAAAGCCCCCGGTTAATTTCGTGTAGCATTTAAAAGATGAAAAAACTGTGCTGCCCCCCCAAAAAAATCCTCATATGTCTATGTAGATTAAAAAAAAAAAGTTATGACTCTTGTAAGGCCAGGAGGAAAAAATTTAGTCAAAAAATTTATGAACTCGCTTATGGGTTTAATCTGTCCCAAAAAAAAGTTTGAGCAAATTTTGGGAACTGTTAAAAACTGAAAACCCGTCTCATAATTGTCCTTTTTACAAAATTAAAAAAATGCAAAAAATTGGGAGTGGTAAAACCCAGGTTTTAATTTTTTGAATTTATTTAAAATAAATTCTGTTTGTTACGATTTAAAAGCAAGGGGAATTATATAAAATGGTCGAAAATTTTGGTAATATAGGAGGTGGTTTTGTGGGGGGTCTTGGATTTTTCAAAAAATTAAGATTTTAAAAATTTAAAAAAATGGTCCTTTAGAAACCGAGGTGCCTTCTGGCGACACAGCTGGAATTATTACACATACTGAGGAGAAAAAAAGTATTTTAGTGAGTGAGAAGTAGAAGCTGATTCAGTGTAACTGGGTTTCAGTGTGGGGTGTGACTTTTTAAAAAGGGTTTTTAGGCCCGGTCACACTGTTTTTCCCCCTCCTCAGGTTTTCAATTTTTTATTCTGGGGTTTTTTTTGGCCAAAAACAAAAATTTCAGTAGGGCTGAAAACCCGGTGCCTGTTTATGCACTTTTTTTGTAAGTTTTAAACAAGGGCCCCCATCTGTAGGAAATTATATAAAGAACAGAAGCTTAACACTGACTTTAGGGGTTTAAAAGAAAATTTCCCTGTTTGACTTGTTAATAAAAAGGGAAAAAGTAATATGAAAATGGAGAGGTCTTACTCTTAACCCCCGGGGAAATTTCTTGAGCTGCAGAGTTTCCCGTACCAGGTATTGCTGGGGTTTGTGAAAATAGATAAAACTTTTAAAGGGATGCACTTTTGAACCTCCCTGTTTCACTTTATTGTGGGGGTTCCCGGGGGGGTTTTATTGATCACCCCATGATTGTCTATGTTTAATTAAAAAAATTAATTTTTTAAACAAAACCCCTTTAAGCCCCTGTATTTAGCTCCAGGCATATAAAAACATTTAAGGAATGGGTTATTTAGCCTTTTTTTTCCCCTGTTCTAAAATTTTATTTTTATTTCAAAAAACAGTGTTTCAAGAAATTGTGCCCCTCAGTGATCAAAAACAAGTTAAAAAAAGTTTTTAAAATATCAATGCAATAAAAATATATTTAAAGTTCAAAAAGACCACCGTTTTCCATTTTCCAAAAATGTTAATTACAATTGGTATTGCCAAAAACTGTCGACTTCCAAAACTAGAAAAAAAACAGGGTTTTTAAAAATTATTTATCTTCCCACAAAAGAAATTTTTAGAAAAAAAAAAAACCAATCAAAGCCCAAAAGAAAATTTTTTTGGGCACTTTGAGGAACCTTTTATGGGAAAAAAGTTTTGGTTTTAAGGGTTTTTCTTTCTTTTCCCCTAGCAACCAATCAGAGCTTCCCCCTTTTTAATTTTTTCAGAGCACTATATTTAAAAAAGAAAGGGGCCTCTGATTTTTTGGCCCTTTTGGGGAAAAAAGGAAAGTCTTTGAAACCAGGGCCCGTGTTCATACATGAGGCCCCTTTTGTCGCAAAAATAAAAAAAAAAAAAGTAATCCCAAAAAGGGTTTCTTTTTTTACCAAAATGATGCCAATAGAAACTACTACTACCACTGTAGCCCGCAAAAAGGGGCATTTAATCAAGTACATTTCATGTGTAAAGCTCAAGAGCCAAGGGCTGATTCTGGCCCGCCACTAAATTTTATATGGCCTACAAGAGCTTAGACACAGCGAGCAAGGATGAATACGGTCCAGATGCAGAAAGGCGGTTCTTCACTGATGTTGCTTGGCACCAGCACATGCAGGGGGCACCATCTTGTATTCAGAACTCCGGCGCACACCTCCACATTATTCTGTTTAGCAACTCAAAGGCGGTGGCAGATCTCTAAATGACAAACCAAAACAGGTACACTAGCCATCCTTTAAGGCCCTTAAACCGCATTTTGAGGGTAACTGCAATGCTGATGTGACTCTAAGAGTTTGACATCTATGATAAATAAAAAAGTTATTGGTAGTGGGAAATAATGCTGTAATTTATATTTTAAAAAAATTAAAAAGTTTATTTTTTAGAAGAGGTAAAACATAAAGAAAACGTTAAAAATTTGGTATCACAGGAATCATACTAACCTGCAGAATAAAGATAACATGTCATTTATATCATACAGTGAACTCCATAAAAACTAAATCCTACAAAAATGGTGCAATTGTGTTTTTTTCACACTCCATCATGCATTAAAAAGTACATCCTGTCCTACAAAGATACAACCCCTCATATGTTTAGGTAGATGAAAACATAAGGGGGAGGGTCAACAAAACAATAGAAACAAAAATTCTTGTGTCAGGAAGGGGTTAAAATATACAATTAAGTGTTGCCAAACTGAATTAACAAAAAGTAACTATAAAACTGAAAGAATAGGTGAAAATCTCTGAACAGAAGAGAAAGACCTGGCTGCTATGCAGGTTTAGAATTCATAGGCTGCGTCCACGGGGCAAGGACAAAATACTGGTCAGACTCCGTTCGGTTCTCGTTTTTTTGGCCCATTTTTTGTCCCAGTTTTTTGCTGCATCTTTTGGATTCAGCCATCCCATTAACATTAAATAGAACATATTCCGCCATTTTCCAAGTGAAATCTGGAAGAAGAATGTACATGTTCTGGATTTTTTTCACACTGCAGCGGTTTTGAAATCCGACCTCAGAAAATCTGAGCTGTGTAGACTACAGGTCAGATTTTCTATTAAGGTCTGGGGATGGTTTTACAGTCGGATTTTTCTCAAATCCGAAATCTGACTGTGAAACCAGACCTTGCACACATACCCTTAGATTTGTTTCTGGTAAATACTGAAGGTATCTTTAGTTACCAAGCCCAATGATAAAGTGCTACAAAGTAAAGGCAAACAAGAGGCTTTACATGGACAGAAAAAACATTTATTTTTTTATGCACAATGGTAAAAGTTTTCAAAGGTATCAAGGGATGAACACACCCAGATATACATACAGAAGTAGTACAGAAATGTCATAGACCCTGTTTTGTATGGTTCTTTAAAAAAAACTCTCTTTTTATGCTATTGTAACTGTCAGGAACTGAGGTAGTGGAACCTCTGGGTCACCGTGAGAGATGGCTTGATACCACGCCAAGAAGCAGAGTCTAAGGAGCCTCCAGGTTTTCAGCAGAGCCTGCCTCAAAGTGGTATAGACTTTGCTATGGGAGACTCCCAGGTCGCTATCCCTGACATGGCCACTCATATGAACAGCTGAAGTGCTGCATGGCATCAAAGGAATAGGCAGAGGTGTAGTCTGTGGACAGGCAATACGATCAGGGCAGGCAAACGTGATCAGGTCACTTGCAGAAACTCAGGGTAGGCAGCAAGCAGCGAATAGTCGAGGTCACAAGCAAGGGTCAAATTCCAGATAGCGTAAACATAAGCAAGTAGACTCAGGCAAACACACCAATACATTGGCGCAGGTAGCTGGAAAAAGGGACTTAATAAAGTGTCCAGCGTTCGGTGATTGGTGATCAGTAGAGTGCTGGTCCATTAAATTTCCGAGAGTCAGTGCAGTGTCTGGGAGCAGGAGCGGGAAAGGTAAGTAACTTCCGGCCCAGGTGATAGAGACATGAACCCGACCACAGTACAGAGCAGGGACCAAGGCATTGACAATGCTTTATACTGTTACTTATGCACTGATCCCTATGGACTGCGCGATCCTTTTACATTACAGGTGAGTTGTTTTTTTGCTTGTCTTTTTGGCTATTTTGTGGATTTACTGTGCTCCTGATGTCAGTATATCCTGTAATGGACATTGAAGCGCAATTAGAACTTTCCAGAACTGAGACTGTTATATCTCATAATATACCTCAAAACTGTTGATAACTGTCGTATACATTTTGAAAAAATTGAGTAAATTTGCAAGGATATACAAGATTCAGTGGATTTAATGATACAGATGTTACAATTAGAGAAACTTCTGACTCAGGAGACTAAGATCTGGTGGGATGTTATAACTTTAAATAATCACATCCAAAAAGACATTATCCCTAGAGGTTTGCATATTCAAAAGTTTCTTATTTCTAACTATGCTACAAACTTTAAAAAAGACTGGAAAAGAATCCTCTTGCTCTGCTCTATAAGACTGATGTAGAAAAGTGAAAAAATCAGGCGATACATTTTAGAGGCTAACTAAGTATATTTGATGATGAGCTTTCGAGAGTACTAGCTCCCTTCTTCAGCCATGATGTTATACAAAAAACTGAAAATTCACAGATTTTTTATACACAAAAGACATGGACCTTCAAAGAAACTTAGAATCTTTAAAAATAACAAAATGCAAAAAGTAGTGGAGTTACTTACAACAGGTCAAGAAATAAACAATGTGGAAACTTGTGAGGCATGACAGGAGGGATCAGTGATTGTTGTTGTTATTTGTTAGCTATCAGGTGTGATTTGTGACCCTCACAGTTCATACATAGTGTGACATGAAGCTGCTATGAATATTAAATCCATTTTGCAGAGTTTTACATTTTTGCATTAACTTATATTCCCATTCCTCCCTCTCCCTCTGTGTCTTAAAATGTCCCATTAAAACCACAACCCACAAGTCTTCAATAGAGTGGTCTTCTCTGAAGAAATGTGCGGCCACTGGAGATCAGTTCTGCTGTTATTAATGGTGAATCTGTGTGAGTTCATGCGCTGGCTGAGTCTCTGCCCTGTTTCCCCCACATAAAGGCATGTGGTCGGACATTGCACACACATAATGAGTTACACCACATTGGAAGACCTGCAGGAAAATGTCCCCTTAATTCTGTTCACCTGCTGTGACTGTGGGACAGGTACACTGTCATTGGTAAAAATGTGCCTGCAGGTCTTGCACCTATTTTGCAGGCAGGGTGAGGTGCCATTTTCAGTTGGGGCCTTAAGCTCACTCCGGACAATAATACACCACAGGTTTGGTGGTTGCCGAAAGGAACGGAGAGGAGAAACTGGGAATATTTCTTTGATTCTGTTGTCCCTATGTAGCACAGGTTGGAATTCCTTGGCAATCTTTCGTAGGATCTCCAGCTGTGGGTTGTAGGTGACAACTAGGGGCACTCGGGCTCCATCCTGGGTCTCTTTGTATGTACAGTAAGTAGAGATGGGCGAATTGATTCTAACAAAGTGGAATTCGTTTAGAATTTCAGGAAAACTTCGGTTCGGAACGAAGTCGAACTTTGGGGTACTTCGGGTGAACGAAGTGTGCTTTTGATTGATAAAATGGCTGCGAGCACATGGCGCTACATGGGGCAAAGCACTCTGGGAGGAAGAAGGGCATTGCCTGCATGACATGTGCAGAGGTGAAGCCAATCAGAGACCGGCGGGATTCTGTGACGTCACCGCACTATATAAGTCCGGGCGCGACGCTGGGAGCTCATACCGGCTGATAGCTCTTACTGAAGAATTGATTTTTATATAGCGATTTCTGTGGGGTGTCTCAGCTTGTCTCAGAGACTGTTCTCTTAATGTTCTATTTCTAATTTTTTGGGGTATTGGATCTGAAATCCAGTGTGCATCCACTGCAGCTGCATATACATTCAATATCCAAGTGGGATCTAAGCCAGTTCCTGTTGTATTCATTTAAAGAAACAGCGTTTTTACAATACAAATACCACTTCATTTTTGGCTGCTCAATTCTATTGCGCAATTTACATCCAGGGGTTAATTAATAATAATAATAATAATAATAATAATCTTTATTTCTATAGCGCCAACATATTCCGCAGCACTTTACAAATTAAAGGGTAAACATACAGTCATTACAAATTAAAAGTACTTACAAATGAGACCCAAGGTGTGAGGGCCCTGCTCGTGAGAGCTTACAATCTATTAGGGTGTATGGGTGAAACATACGGTAAGAAGTGCCAAGTTTACAATGGTCCGGCCATGTTTCATAAATAGGGGGTGGTTTACATGAAAAATGGATGAACCTGCCACCCAGACTGTACATCTATATACAGATAAGTGCCTGTGCGTGCCCAAGTGCAGGGAGTGACAGATGTGTGTGTGATAGCAGTTAGGGATCTTGGTGGACCAGACCGAGAAGATGTATATTCAGGGCCCTCTTAAAACTGTGAGGGTTGTGAATGTGACCGATCGCCCGCTGTAGCATATTCCAGAGAATTGGTGCTGCACGTGTGAAATCTTGTAGGCGGGAATGGGAGGTTCGGATGATTGAGGAATGTAGTCTGATATCATCAGCAGAGCGGAGAGCACGGGTAGGGCGGTAGACAGAGACTAGGAGGAGATGTAGGGAGGAGCAGCGCTGTGGAGAGCTTTATGGGTGAGAGTGCTGAGTTTATACTGTATACTGTACTGGATGGGCAACCAGTGCAGTGACTGACACAGGGTAGAGGCATCAGTATAGCGGCTGGAGAGAAAGACAAGCCTGGCTGCTGCATTCTGGACAGATTGGAGAGGGGAGAATTTGCAGAGAGGGAGACCGATAAGCAAGGAGTTGCAGTAGTCAAGACGAGAAAGAATAAGAGCAGTAATGAGAGTTTGAGTCGTTTCCACAGTGAGAAATGGATGGATTTTGGAGATATTCTTGAGTTGCAGGTGAAAGGAGAGGGCAAGGGATTAGATATATGGGGAGAAGGTCAGTTCAGAATCAAAACCCCTAGACAGCGGGCCTGCTGCCTAGGAGAAATGGTGGTACCACATACAGAAACAGAAAAGCAGGGGGGGGGGTTGGTTAGTAGATGGCGGAAAGACAAGAAGTTCAGTCTTAGTGAGGTTTAGTTTCAGATGGAGAGAGGACATGATGTCAGAGACAGCGGACAGACAGTCACTGGTGTTTTGTAGCAAGGCTGGAGTGATGTCACGGGAGGAGGTGTATAATTGGGTGTCATCCGCATAGAGATGGTACTGGAAGCCAAATCTACTGATGGTTTGTCCAATGGGGGCGTTGATTTGCTGGTGTGCTGACCCCAAGAAACCGTCTTTTTCAACGCCAAAATATATACATTTTTCCTGTAGCCTAATTCACAAGCAAAGGTTAATTACAACTGTATCTCTTGTTGTGTGGCGTAGAAAACAAGCAATTGTAACACGCTACAAAGCTACTAGTTATTGCGGCTCAATTCTTTGGCGCAGTTTACATCCAGGGGTTAATTAAGCGTTGTTTTGCTGGTGTGCTGACACCAAGAAACCGTCTTTTTCAACGCCAAAATATATACATTTTTCCTGTAGCCTAATTCACAAGCAAAGGTTAATTACAACTGTATCTCTTGTTGTGTGGCGTAGAAAACACGCAATTGTAACACGCTACAAAGCTACTAGTTTGTGGGGCTCAATTCTTTGGCGCAATTTACATCCAGGGGTTAATTAAGCGTTGTTTTGCTGGTGTGCTGACAAAAATAAACCGTCTTTTTCAATGCCAAAATATATACATTTTTCCTGTAGCCTAATTCACAAGCAAAGGTTAATTACAACTGTATCTCTTGTTGTGTGGCGTAGAAAACACGCAATTGTAACACGCTACAAAGCTACTAGTTTGTGCGGCTCAATTCTTTCGCGCAATTTACATCCAGGGGTTATTTAAGTGTTGTTTTGTGGTGTGCTGACCCAAGAAACAATTTTTTCCAACGCCAAATATATACATTTTTCTCTGTAGCCCTAATTCAAAAGCAAAGGTTAATCACAAACTGTTATTTTGTTGTGTGGCGTAGAACACGAATTGTAAAACGCTTACAAGCTACTAGTTTGTGCGGCTCTCAATTCTTTGGCGCAATTTACATCCTAGGGGTTAATAAGCCGGTTGTTTTGCTGGTGTGCTCGACAACATAAAACAGTCTTTTTCATCGCCAAATTATATACACTTTTTCCTGTAAGCCTAATTCATGTCCGAAGGTTAATTAAGCGCCTGTTTGTGCTTTTACATTTAGTTAAACACACCAGTGTTTTTAAACACACATAAATGTAAATTTTTCTGGCCATTTGTGGAGCGCCAATTTATATCCAAGGGTTACCCAAGCTTGTTACTGGGTACATTTGGAGTCAAAAATACTGGGTAATATATTTATCATATACAGATTTCTATCTCAAACAGTGTCTGTACATTTTAGAACAAACAGTATGTCAGACAGAGAGGTGGCAGGCTCTGCACTGCCTACGTAGTGGCAGTGGCACAAACTTCCTGGAAACGGGCCCCAGGTCCGCGGCAACAGCAAGGGTCATCGCAGCAGGGTCAACTCGGTGAGTCACAACTGCGATGTCATCTAGCGGCCGTGTCGTTCGTTCTGCAACCCAAGGGTTCTTGATTGGTTCGACTAGTTCATCCTCTTCCTCCCGATGAATCTGACAACCCAGCCAAAGAGTCGGTGGAACCTCAGACACACCCTTAGTTGCATGGCCCGGGAGGGGTCAGGCGGCTCCTCACCTGTCTTCAGCCCCCGCCTCTGTCCCCATCGGTTCCTCAGCACAGGAGATCTACTATGTGCGTATGGGCTCAGCGCCACTATATAGCGAGGGGATGGAACAATTGCGGGAGGGTAGTCCAGCTGCTACGTGGCATGCAGAAGAAAATTGGGCCACATTCCCTGCTTCTTGCAGTAGGCGGCAAAGTTATGATGTGGGAGAGTGGCATGGGAGGTCTTGTTGTGAGAGGTCAGCCTCGGCATTACCTAGACGGGTTAGGAAGCAGTGACGATATGAAACACAAATAGATGATGAGTAGCCGACGCACTTGCGAGAGGGTGAGGCAAGGGCTTATCATCGTCTGGAGAAAGAGGGCGTCAGCTTGCGCGGTCAGGCGCAGCGCAGCCAGCAAGTGGGTCGTGGTTGTGGCCGGTGAGTCAGCAGGATTAGATGCATGTCATGCAGCATAGGGAGCCAAGTCGGCCACGGGTTAAAGAAACCGGCTTGCAGGTCAAAGAATGTAGCGGCACAGGGGGGGGGTCAGCGAAGGTCGGTGGCAGCGGCGGCGTTAGTCATCGTGCGGAGCGTCAGCATTGTTGGCGGTAAAATCTGATACTCGGGGTGTTGTGGCAGTTCTTTGCATAAGGACAAGGAGAGCGAATATGGTATATGTTGAATCGTGTGGTCAGAAAGTGAAGCGTGGCCAGGGAGCTACGTTGGCACACGGCATCGCCGTCAAAACACATGCAGACGTCACATCCGGTGGCCTGGGAGGAAGCGTGGCTAGGTGTGGTGGTCCCATCCTGCCGCCAACAGAACAGCAGCAGCAGCAGCGCCCAGGGCACGCATGCCATTTGCAGCCCAGTCAAGGCTCCACCACCCTGCAGAAGGGAGCGGGTTTCTCTTTTGACTTCTATTCGCCCGGATTCAGATGCTACCTGCTTCTACGCTATCATGGCAGCCAGCAGTCGTTCAGCGAAGGCGATCTGCAAAGAGCAACAGTATGACGTTCCAACCATCCTAGGTGCGAGCTGTTGAACGATGCTCCTGTCCAGTTGTTCGGTTTATTGCAGTTCACACTCCCTTCCAAATGGGCGAACTTGCACGCCTTCAGAGAAGTAACTGGCTTGTGCGAGCCGGATGGAGAGTTCCAAGCGATATTTCATTTTCAAAAAGGCTGAGTACCAGCAATTCATAAATATGTAAGAACAGAGAGGTGGGTCAGTCTTGAGCTTATCGGTTTGTTCCAAGGTGCACGGGGACACAGCCACGGACATCTCGGAGCATGTAACTACGGTCCAGGGCCAGTAATTGTCATTAACGGGCCCACTGGATGATTGTGCTTCCTGACCCAGGCACACAACAACTTGGACAGGTAGACGCCGATTTTCCTCCACGTGTCAAACTGTGCACCTGCACCAATGTCCGCTCTCCTCCTACTCAACCACCACCACCATATCGCACCACAAGTACTGCTCCATCATACCACATGTGTAGGGCACAGCAGGATGGTCACAGTTTACACTGCGCTTGCCTCGGCGAACGAAGTCACACCGGGGAGGAAACTGTCCGCGTCATGCAGCAAGAAATCGATGTGTGGCTCTCTCTCCTGCGCCAACTGCAAATCGGAAACCATGTGACGGACAATGGGAGGAAATGGTGTCGGCTGCACCGTAGGAGGGATGGTGGTCCATGCGCCTGCATGGCGACGTGTTCACATCTGGTTGTGAAAAGGTTCTGATGTCTTCCACCGTTCATTCGAAACATTATGAATATGACCAGGAAATGTCGCATGCACTTTATCCATTCGTACAAAGCCAGGACACCCTCCTCGAGTGGATGCAGGTCAGAACGGCCTCCCAAACACACTCTGAATATGCGAAGTTTCACCCGACTGGAATTCAGCCTGCCAACCATGTTTGGACTGACTGTATGAACAGAGAAAGGCCATTAACGATTTTTTGATGATCCAGGCTAGACAGAACGTACTCCCCTGTGTAACTTTGATGTCAGCAGTGGCCAGCTCATGCGTGACACCTGCCGTTTTGTTGAGGCCATTCGAGGGATGCGACGTTATTTCGTCAGTCGCCCAGGACTAGGGATGAATAACATCATTCACTGCTTCATGTCCTGGAACAGGATGCTGCAAAAATCTGTTGGGCAGGGGTATGGAGACGTGGCGACTACATCTCGTGGCACATGAGTCCGGTGGGGGACTGAAATGGAGAGGAGGAGGAGGAGGGGCGAGGACTTGGAGCAAGATAACATTGTCTGGTGAAATGAGTGGATTTTCTACCCAGGTGACAAGACGAGGCGGAGCAGCGGCAGTGGAGGAGGTGGATGGAGATGAGGAAAGACGAGGCAGATGACTCCCCAAGTACCGTGACAGTATACAGTGGAAATGGAGAGCAGGGAGCCCCTCGATGTACACTTGTGCAGATGGCCCGAAGCATGGCTTATTTGCGGCTAGTGACAGACGGAAATAGTCAGCATCCGCAGAGGGATGACTTACTGGACTCCACCTATTGGACCCTCGCTACCGGTCTCCAAATGGGAGCCTTTTTCCCAGCTATTGAGAGGGAAGAAAAAAATCCAAATACTTAGGGAAAATCCTCCGTAATCAGTGGGCCGCTGCCTATGTGGGCATCGTTCTCTCCTCTTGACAGGTCTGACCGGGGGTTCCTCGGCTACGTACTACTGCCGCCACTGCTTGGGGGAAGGTGGGGGGGGTACGGTGCAGTACAGCTAACATCAGTAGTACACCGAGTCTGGATGTCACGGATAGCAAGCCAGCTCTGCAGCTGCTGGACTGGAGCAGTCCCTGAAACCAACTGGTTGTGCCTACTTGGACAGCATTGTGCAGCTCAGTTAGAAGGATCGGTGGAAACTGCTCATAGGCAGCCAAAGGATGTGTTGGCCGCAACTTGCCGACGTTTGAGTGGAGATGTGTCCTGCCAGGCCAGTAGTGTGGCATCAGAGCGTGGGTGTTCAGTGCGGAGGGGGGGCCATCATTACCCCAAGGAGAACCCGCTTTGTCCACGGGAAATGTGGACGACTGACTTTGTCAGATGAATCAGGCAGTGGACGGCCAGGGAATTCAACTCACCAATGATAGGCGTCAGTCTGGGTTCAAACTTCCTGCCTCAGCACTATTTGATTGCCGCACCGCCCTGTGCACCACATATGCTGCCAGTTTCTCATCTCCTGAAACACATCTTTTACCAGGGTCTGGGTCATTGCCACCACTCAACACTCTGTCATTGCTGCAACTCTATGAACCTCCCATGCTGCCTGCTGCTGTTGCGTGACATCCACACTGTGTCTTTGTGCACTCTCTGACCTATGCTGTTGCTCCTGCACGCCGTCACATCAAATCTCGGTCATTGTGCCACTTCTGTGGCCTACTCCTTTTTTTGGCCCCCTCAGGAATTTGTTCATTGTGACCACTGTCTGACCTCATGCTGTGCTGTGGCTGCTTGCATGTCCTCACTCGGTGTCATTGGCACTGCCTGACTCATGCTGCTGCCGCCGTGACCTCCGCTCTCAGTCATGATGCCCACTCTGTGGCTTCCTCCTGTTTGCCACTCCAGAATGTCATTGTGCGACTCTCTGACCTCATGCTGCTGCGTGACAGCTGCCGTTGCCCTCCCACACTGTGTCATAGTGCCACACTGTGGCCTCAGTAATACTGTTTTGCCCTCCAGAATGTCATTGTGCCACTGCCTGGACCTCGTACTGCTGTGTGACTCTGCGTGCCTCTCATCTGTCGGTCATTGAGCCACAATGTGGCCTAATATGTTTTGCCACTCTCCAGAATGTCATGGTGCCACTGCCCTGACCTCGTATTGATGCTGTGTGTGAACTCTACACTGTGTGATTGAGCCACTCGTGATAACCATTTTTTTTATATATATTATTTTTTTTTTTTCCTACTTCACTCTGGCCTAATTACTGTTTTGCCCTCCAAGAATGTTCATCGTGCCACTTCTGAAATCATGCTGCTGCTGTGGCTGCTGCCGTGTCCTTCCTACTGTGTCAATTGTGCACTTTCTGACTCATGCTGCTGATGATGGCTGCTGCGTGTCCTCCACAATGTGTTCATTTGTGCCACTGCCTGACCCGCATGCTGCTTTGCCGCCGTGACCTCGCTAGTCAGTCATTTGCCTATTCGGTGGCTTCCTCTGTTTTGCACCTCCAGAATTGTCATTGTAGCCACTGCCTGACCTCTTGCTGCTGCAGCGGTGACTAGCAGCTCTCAGTCATTGTGCCACTTCGTGGCTTCTCTGTTTGCCACTCAGAATGTCATTGTGCCACGGCCTGACACTCATGATGCTGTGGCTGCCGCCGTCACTCCACACTCTGTCACTTAATGTTGCACCTGATGCTCACAGCTTGTGTTTTTTTTCCGCTTTGCTGGCATGTTTTATCAGGCTTCATTCCCGCTTGAGTTTTTGGTCAGTTTTGCCCTTTAAGTGTCCCAGGGAATTTTATAGTGAAGCGATCTAAGAGCGGCGGCAGTCATGTGCGTGTCATATTAAAACACAACATTGTATCGGAAAGACAAACCAAGCTACCCTCTGCTAATTTAAGATGGCCCTCAACGTTCTACAGCACCCTGCAAGGCTCTGTGCAGCCTTGGAAATAGTGCTTTTTTAACGCGATTCGTCCAAAGTAATTCGGACCGAATTTATTTTTGTCGGAAAATTCGGCGAAGTGACCGAATCGAATTTTTGAGAAATTCGCCCATCTCTAACAGTAAGTAGACTGTCTCTGTTAATGGCTGCCACTTTGTTTATTTGGTTGTCCGTCAATTTTGGTCTGTATCCCAATTGGAGAAATTTCGTCCTCAGATCCAGGAGGTGCTTGTCCTGATCTGCCTTGTCGGAGCAAATACAATTGTACTTATATAGCATGGCTGTATATAATGGATTTGTTTTGTGTGCTTGGTGGTGGGAGCTGTCGTTTCTCCAGGTGGCCGTTCTGTCTGTAGGTTTGTGGTATATTGAATGTGCTGTGGTAGCCGGTGGTCTTTAATGTGTTTTGTGGTATCCAGAAAGTGGATTTTGCTCTCTGAATAGGTAAGCTTAAGGTTGATTATACTATTATAAGACTTATGAAATTGATTGTGTCACAAGAAGAATATCCTTACAGAAACACTGGAAAAAATGGAACATCTACATACTACTATGGATGCCAAAATCAAAAATTGTATTTTAATATTGCAGATATTAAACACAAAGGGCAACGTGTCCCATTAGGGCTGCTTTATTTTTTTGTATATTTTGCAACAAAAGCTGTTGACGCCCTATTCTGTATATAAATGAACTGTAGTACACCAAAACTAGGTGCATTATACGCCAGGCACAACACATTTGAATGTGCCTAAAGTAGGCACATCAAATATGCTATCATTGATATTCTATGCGCCTATATTATGCTATGCGCATAGATTAGGTGCATCAATCTTACTATGCAAGGTATACCACATGCCAGATTTTTGACACGCTCATTCATTCAGGCGCACTTTACACTCATTTAATGTGCCTTAAAACTCTTTTCTGACATGTCGCCCAAAATTTTTATGGGATCAGCAGGATTATTAAAATGGGGACAGTGGACAGTTAAAATTGGACATCTGAACATATTAAAGTTCCTACACCTCATTCAATCCAGAAAGGTCATCATGACAATAAACATATTAACCCCTTCCCGACATTGGACGTATGCATATGCCCTAGCGAGAAATGACTTCCCGCTAATGGGACGTATGAATAGTCACCTGGCGATCGCGCGGGCTAGTGGGAACGAGCGCGCATACGTGATGCGACATGGGACAGCGGTAAATTACCCGGGCCTCATGCCACATCACCCCCGGCCGAAGGTGAGCTCCCGGCCATGGGTGTTTAACCCCTTACACTCGACCTGATCAGATTAAGAGTCGGAGTAAGTCTCAGGCAGGAGGAGGGAAGCCCTCTGCTGCTCCTGGCGCTCTGTCTGCACGTTAGTGCTGCAATACGATCTCTACCAGCAGTCCGGGAAGAAAGAATCACATCCTGGAGGCGTGCTATGTGACGTCAACAATGCCCACAATGCATTGTTGGGGCCCCCCAACAATTGATGACACAGTTGTCATTGGGCGACCAGTGCATAGAACATTGGCTATGTTACTGGCCTGCTTATACAGATCCTTCAGAAGATCTGAAGATTGCTGTTATAAATCACTATGGAAGGAAAGGAAATACAAAAAAAAAAAGTGTAAATAAAAATTTAAAAAGTGAAAAAAAAGTGAATAATAAGTAAAACACAAACCACCAAAAAATAATAATAAAAAAACATACATCGCCCCTTTTTCCTTTACAGAAACCAAACGCACAAAAAGAATCAAAATTTAATAAACAGGTTTTTTTACCATATTTGGTATCGGCCGACTGTGCGTAAACGACCTGTCCTATAAATGTGTCACATTAATTAACCCGTACGGTGAACGCTGTTAAAAAAAAACTTTAAAAAACCATCAAACATTTTATTGCGATTTTTGTTTAATCACAGACAATTATATGGACAATAAAAGCTATCAAAAATATAATATAAACGTAAAATTTGTACCAAGTTATAAAGTCTGTTCATCCGCAAAAAAAAAGAACTTGCACCTCCTCTGTATACAGAAAAATAAAAAATTTATGCTCTCAGAATGACAGCGATGCATACAAATTGTTTTACACAATAAAACTTTTTTTTTTTTAAAGTCGATGCACATAAAAAAATCTATAAAAATTTGGGTATGCCGTAATCATATCGACCCACAGGGTAAAGCTAACTTGTCATGGATATTGCGCAGTGAGCGTTTGTTCAACAATAAAAATAAATATAAAAATCACTCCTAGGATTGCAGACCAGTAATTTCATCCCCGTGCCTCTCAAAAAATCGGCTTTAAAACTGATCAAAAAAGTCTGTCCCCAAACAAAAAAATTATACTAATAAAACGAACAACTCATCCGCTCTAAAATCAAGCCCCTACACAGCTCTGTACAAGAAAAATAAAAATGTTATGGCTCTCAGACTGCGACGATTGCAAAAAACGTTGTTTTTTTTTTGAATAAAAGTTGTTTTTATTGTGTAAAAGCAGTAAAACATGAAATAATATACAAAATTTGGTATCACTGGAATTCGTATCATCCTGTCTGAGTTAAGCTAGATGTCATTTTATTACCGCAGGTGACCACTGTAAAAAATAAAAATAATAACCCTACCAGGGAATGTTGTATTTTGTTCAAAATGCCTTCAAAAACCTTAATTATAAGTGATCAAAGTGTCATATGCCCCCATTATGGTACTAATATAAACGTTCAACTACCCACAAAAAATAAGCCCATAATAAAGCTCCGTAAAAGAAAAAGTAAAAAAGCTATGGTCTGTCAGAATCGGACAACATAAAAACACAATTTTTTATAGCCTATTTCTAATGTGTAAAAGTAATTAAAACATTAAAAAACAACTATATAAAATTTATATCATTGTAATTGTACAATCCCTTAGTAAAGTTTCCTGTTTTTTATCCAGTTACGGGAAATTGTAAGAATGAAGCCCAAAAAACACAATGGCCGGGACACTGGTTTTTCCCCCATTTTCATAGCCCAATACTGACAAAAAAACAACTATGGAAACCATGTTGCGCCCAAAATGCACAGTACACCTCTAGAATGTGATCCCTGAGGGGTTTTGGATACACATAACATGGGGCAGACTTCTGGATGGTTTCACCTGTTCTGGTACTTTGGGGGCTTTGAAATGCGACATGGCCCACCATAAATCTACGTTCCATAAGCCCAAATAATCTCCCGCCATGTTAGCCCTGCCATGCGCCCATACAGCAGTTTTACACAACCTGTAGGTTATTGCCGAACTTGGAGAGAAATTGCGTGACAAAATTTTGGGTGCTTTTTTTTCCAGGATTTCATTGTAAAAAAGAAACATATTCAGTAAAATGCAGTAGTATGTTGGAAAAAAATAACTTTGTATTCTTTCACAGTTAAACACTAAAAAATATAATTGTGGAAACACCCCTGTGGGAGTTCGAATATACTCACTGAACCCATGGATATATTCCTTCAAGGGGTGTGATTTTCAATATGGGCGTCTCTTTTTAGGGGTGTTTATTAAGTTTTTATCTTTACATGAAAACTTTGAGACTCTCGGTTCACATATCTTGATCAAAACATGTTAAGCTGCCCACGACTTTCACGTGGTCTCAATCGGGCAGTTCCTATCCTATCTTCTACCTCTCAATCGAGCAATCAGGCCTCCGTTGGGTCAACCGACCTCCATTATTCAGAGAGAAAAAATAAATAAACAACCCCTCACTGCAAAGCTGCCCTTTTATGACAGCCTGTGAGAGTGGGCGGGGACTTGAAAACCCAAAAGGAAGCACCCCTCCTTCCATATGGTTAAATCAATGTACACCAAGTTTACAACGTATGTTTTGCAAACAAAAAAAATTTCTGAAAAAAACTTATGCAAACTGGGTGCCATGGCAGGGCTGCGGCACACATGTAATATATACATGTACACACACAGACCGCCACCAGCCGGCACTATTCTGCAAAAAGGGGCAATACACTTCGTGGAAATTCCCTAAGAAGCATTTATGCTTTTTTATCCATACATGAAAAAACTTGAGGGACTCTCGGTTAAATATCTTGATCCAAACATGTTTAAGCTGCCCACGACTTTCAACGGATGGTCTTCAAATAGGGCTAGTCCTATCTATCCTCTTACATCTAATCGAGCCAAGCAGGCACGCGTTGGGTCAACCGACCTCAATTATTCAGAGAGGAAAAAATATAAAAAAAACCCAACCTGCAAAAGCTGCCCTTCTTATGACATGCCTGTGAGAGTGGGGGGGGGACAGAAATCCAAAATGGAAGCACCCTTCCTTCCCATATAGTTAAAATCAATGTACAACCATCTAACGTATGTTCTGCACACAAAAACATTTCTGAAAAAAACGTATGCAAAACCTGGGTGCCACTGGCAGGGCTGCGGCCACAATTGTAAATTTTGACATGTACACATCAAGACCGCACACCAGAGGCACATTTCTGCACAAAGGGTCAATACACTACGTGAAATCCCTAAAGAAGCATTTATGTATTTATCATACCTATCGAAAAAACTTGAGAACTCTAGGTTCACATATCTTGATCAAAACATGTTTAAGCTGCCACGACTTTCAACTGGTCTCAAACTCGGCGCAGTACCGATCTATCTTTACCTCTAAATCGAGCCAATCAGCCTCCTCCCTGGGTTGGGTCAACCGACCAACATTATTCAGAGAGAAAAAAATAAAAAAACACCCAACCTGCAAGCTGCCCTTCTTATGATAGCTGTGACAGCAACCTATATGGGAAAGGAAGGGGTGCTTCCATTTTGAGGTTTCTGTCCCCGCCCACTCTCACAGGCTGTCCTAAGGAAGGGCAGTCTTTGCAGGTTGGGTGTTTTTATTTTGTCTCTTGAATAATGGAGGTGGTTGGACCAACGGGTGGCCTGATTGGCTCGACGTTCGAGAGGTTTAAATGATAGGATAGGACGCCTCGATTTGAGACCACGTGAAAAGTTGGGCATGCTTAAACATGTTTTGATCAAGATAGTGAAACGAGAGTCTCAAAGTTTTTTTTTTCATGTTATGATAAATAGCATAATGTTCTTTACGGGATTTACACGTAGTGTATTTGACCTTTTTGCAGATATGTGCAGCTGGTGGCGGTCTGTGTGTGTACATGTATAATTACATGTGTGCCGCCCAGCCCTGCAGTGGCACCACAGGTTTGCATCCGTTTTTTCAGAAATGTTTTTGTGTGCGAGAAACATAGTTATAACTTGGCTGTACATGTTTTTGTTGTTTTTTACCTATATGGGAAGGAAGGGGTGCTTTCATTTTGGGTAGTTTCTGTTCCAGCCGCCCACTCTTCAAAGGCTGTCATAGAAGGGCCAGCTGCTGGTCGTGGGTGTTTTTTTATTTTTTGTCTTGAATAATGGAGGTCGGTTGACCCAACGGGAGACGCCTCTGTGCATTGGCTGATTGAGAGGTAAAATATAGGATAGGAACTGCTGATTTGAGACCACGTTGTGAAAGTGTGGGTGCCTTAAACATGTTTTGATCAGATATGTGAACCGAGAGTCTCAAAGGTTTTTATGTATGGATAAATGCCATAAATGCTTCTTTAGGGACTTTTCCACGTAGTGTATTGCCCTTTTTGCTAGAAATGTCGTGGTGGCGGTCTGTGTGTGTACAATGTATAAATTACCTGTGTTGCGCAGCCTGCCTAGTGGCACACAGGTTTGCGATACTGTTTTGTTCAGAAATGTTTTTGTGTGCAGAAACACATTACGTTATACTTGAGTGTACCTTGGATTTTAAACCTTTAGGGAAGGAAGGGGTGCTTCCATTTGGTTTCATGTCCCGCCTCTCTCACGGCTGTCATAAGAAGGGCAGCTTTGCAGGTTGGGTGTTTTTTATTTTT
>JAODAL010042959.1:0-34304 GCA_025379985.1 Phyllomedusa bahiana | reverse complement strand
GGGGGCGGGATACCAAGCCCCGCTAGCTCAGCCAATCAGCTCTTTTCGCTTTTTACTGTATTTTGAACTGTCCCGCCTTTGATTCTGATTGGTCAATAGTTCTCCATAGGTTATAATGGTTCACTGTTGCTCCTATTCTTATTGGCCGGTTAATGCCGACCAATGAGAATAGCTTTCAGAATTTGAATTACTGTATTTCCCGGCAATTTCCAATATCCTAATTCTTGATATAGCACCGTTCTAGGTTTTTGGAAAGTGATTTTTTTAATGTATTTTTTATTTTTGAGGTTGAGCTCTTTTTCTTATAATGTTTTCCGCCTTTATAAAGGTGATTTTTTTATTCATACTCCGCGCGGACATCTTTAATGATTTCTCGCTGTTCTCCAGCCTGTCTCGCATCGGAATACATGTGAGGCGCAGTCCCGCACAGCGCTCATATCCCCGCACTGCGCCCATGTCCCCCCACTGAGCCCCACACACTGGCGAGGCGCAGGGAACTTTTCCCCGCATGTATGAGCACACCTCCTCGGATGGCGAATCTTAGGCGCAGCGCCGCACTGTGCCTAAATCCCGCACTGCGCCGAAAACACTGGCGAGGCGCGGTGGACTTTACATGAAATGTATGAGCGCGCCCCAGTGCCGACATAAATCAGGCGCAGATTTTGCCGGAAAACCGTCGGAAAGGTGCGCCCCGACTTGGCGAGATTCATACATGTCGCCCATGATGTCTAAGCGGGTTTATCTTTCATTGCTTTGTGGTATCACTCTGTTTTGCCCTATTTTGTAGAGAAATTATAGGATATGTGACAGGGTTGCTCTTATCACTGAGGTTACCCTGATGTTGTAGCTAAGGGTATATTTGTGTATTGTCCCATAAAGAGTAGGGGGAGTGAAGTTACCAACATTTAATAGTATTTAACAAAAGTTAAGTCTTATCATTTTGAAGGCTACTACTTGATGTTTTTTCTAATTATGGTTTTAAAACACCATTCACACATAATGGAAAAAAACTGCAGAAATCAGAACATGAAGCAAATTTACAAATCCACAGCATGCTCATTATTGGGCAGAATTGTAGTAGATTTCCATCATTGATTTCTCCTTTTACAAGAGTTGAACCTGCTGTTAATCTGCAACAAATTGATATGTAACATGGGCTGAGGGCAACATGTCTGCCATGCCTGGACTTAGCCTAAATGATTGCTATCTACTCTAATATAAACGGTCCATCCTGGTGACACAGTTTTATTTAGTCGTTCCCTGTTATACTGTAGCTGATAGCTGTACTTTGTAACACAGTTTAGTGGTAGTAGAGGCAAACCAGAGAGAAGAGGACACAGAAATTGGCGTACAACTGTAATTAAAGAAAATATAAACATGAATCTGTATTAGGGACAAAAAAAAACACCAGAAATGAAAAAGAATTAAAAAGCAAACAGCTAAAATGTATCACAAGGTCTGTAGAAAATAATCTAACAGACCTAATCTTAGCAAAGTATAATGTCACAAAAAATATATGAAGTGTCACAGATCGTGCAATAGTAATGACACAAATTGCCCCAAATAGTGCAGACACAATATATAAAAGTGCCCCAAAGAGTGCGGACACAATATCAAAAAGTTCCCCAAATATTGCAGACACAATATGAAAAGTGCTACAAATAGTGCAGACACAATATCAAAAAAGTGCCACAAATAATGTAGACCCAATATCAAAAAGTGCCTCAAATAGTGCAGACGCTATAATACACCATATATAATGCAGTACTAGGAACAAAAAAATATTGTGACCACTCACTCTCGTCTGGACGCCCTCCTGGGTCGTCCTGGGGGTATTCCGCTCACGGAATTGCCGTCTTTGGTAAAACGGATGGCACTCCGAAAAAGGCTTCCATTTATCCTGGCTTCAGCCAGTTTTACTGAGGCACAGGAAAGCATACAAAACAAACACAAATAAAATCCTCGGCCATCTGGCCACTAACTAAACATAGAGATCCCTCTCTACACATTGTCTGGACCTAATGTCCAGCTCCATCAGTACAGTACACCCTCAATACAGCGTTAGGCTTCTTTCAAGCCTCCTGGAAGGGGGGGGGGCAGAGGTCTCTCCAGCTCCACTGCTGCTCCAGGTTCTGGCAGCGACCGCGCCCCCTGATCACCTGGAGAGACAGGCTTTTTATAGGCCTGGTAAATCCTGGAACTGGAACGTGGGAACATGGGAACGTGGGAACAGCCACCCACCCAACTGCAGCTGTTCCGGGAAAGCCAAAAGCAGGACATCAGCCATACTACATACGAGTGTCAGCAACCTAATGTTGCTGACCGACAACACCTGGCTTCCGCCACCGAGATAGAGATATATATAGAAGCTCAACTGAGATGGATGATAAAGAAGCAAACATATATAACAAAATATAAAGAAAGTATCCCAAATAAGGTGATACCGATGCCGGGAAACCCAGAGAACCTCTGAGGAAGCCATATCTACGGTGATACACCTGGGATTCTCTGGTTTTCAACCATCTCAGTTGAGCTTCTATATATTTTTTTGTTCTTAGTATTGCATAATATCTATGGTGTATTATTGTGACTGCACAGACCTATGTCAATTGTTTGCTTTTTATTGTTTTTATTTTTTCTTTTCTTGTGTTTTTGGTCCCTAATAAAGATTCATGTTTATATTTTCATTAATTATGGTTGTGTCAATTTATGTGTCCTCTTTCCTCTGGTTTGCCTCTACTATATGCTTTTTGACTCTGTTGCAGTACCCATTTAATTGTTTATTGTGGTGCCTGTCATTTTTCATTTCTGTCCACAGTTTGGTGGTAGTGAAAATAATAATTTAAATAATGTACAAGAATTTGTTCTTATAGCTGTCTGCTATGTGCTTTATGGACAACGTCTTGGTCTCCTGCAAGATTACATTAACCCTGAATCTCAAGAATTCATAGACTCTGTAACTGTCATGTTTCACACCACAAGCCCCATGCTTTACCTTCCTCCACGGCTCCTGAGGTTGATCAACTCCTCCATTTGGAAAGACCATGTGAAGGCCTGGGATTCGATCTTCCATCATGGTAGGTAAACGTACTGTAGCTAATATTAGTTTCTGTACTTCAAGTTTATTAAAAGTATCAGACATGTTATAAGTTCTAATAAACTTCACAAACATTCACATGTAAGTGAATTATGAATGATCATTTTTTTTATAAAGTGCCAAACTATTCTGTAGCATTTTACAAAACATAAGGTACATACACAATATCTCACAAAAGTGAGTACACCCTTTACATTTTTGTAAATGTTATATTGTATCTTTTCATTAGACAACACTGAAGATATGATACTTTGATACAATGTAAAGAAGTCAGTGTAAAGCTTGTATAACATTGTAAAATGTGTGTGCCCTCAAAATAACTCAACACACAACCATCAATGTCTAAACCACTGGCACCCAAAGTGGTTTAAAATGGACACTATTGTGCTCATAGTTTCAATATTTTGTGTGGTCACCAATATTTTCCAGCACTGCTTTCACTTTCTTGGGCATGGAGTTCACTAGAGCTTCACAGGTTGCAGTCACTGGAATCCTCTTCCACTTTTCTATGATGACATCATGGAGCTGGTGGATGTTAGAGACATTGCACTCCTCCACCTTCCATTTGAGGATATCCCACGCTTGACACCGTCTGAAGCAAATCTCACCAGATCACAAGACATGCTCCAGTAATCCATGTCCTTAGTCTGTTTGTCTTCAGTAAACTGTTTGCATTCTTTTTTGTGCATCATCTTTAGAAGAGGCTTTCTTCTAGGACGACAGCCATGGAGATCAATTTGATGCAGTGTGCACGGTATGGTCTGAGCACTGTCATACTGAGCCTCCACCCCTTTAACCTCTGAAGCAGACAATTCTTTACCAGGAAGTGCCATGTTGAACTTCCAGTGACCAGTATTAGAGAGTATAGGAGCAATAACACCAAATTTAACACATCTGCTGCCCATTCACACCTGAAACCTTGTAACACTTACTAGTCACATAACATTGTGGATATAAAATTGCAAATTGTGCACAATTTGTCCATTTTCACTTAAGGGTGTACTTACTTTTGTTGCCTGCAGTTTAGACATTGATGACTGTGTGTTGAGTCATTTTGAGGGCACCCCAAATTTACACTGTTATACAAGTTGTATACTGACTACTTTACATTGTATCAGTGTCATATCTTCAGTGTTATCCCATGAAAAGATATAACACAATATTTACAAAAATATGAGATGTGTACTCACTTTTGTAAGATACTGAGCATACATTAAATCGAGCATTGCAGCGTTTTTACCACAGTTTTGGATAATAATTTATTGTCTATATAAACAAATTATTGCAAAATAATGGAAACAATTAACACACGTAACTATAATTTATAGTCCAGCAGCTTTTGTCCCACACGAAAACCAGTTCATAGTCTGTGCAAGTGCAAGGTCACCTCTTGCAACTGTTGCATATGGCTTTGGCAGTTTTGGCTATGGGAAGCCAACACAGATGAAAAACCAATTGTAATCAGTAGATTAAGAGCATTGTGGTGAGATTATCCCATTTATAGTTGAAAACAACACTAAAGGGCACGTAAATACAATAAAACACACAAAGTTTTCTAAATGAAGATGTGCAATAGCAACAACCTGTGACCTCAGCTGTAGATAAATAATGAAGGTTCTATTGCAACTTTTTTATATTAAAAAAATGAATAAATTTTATTAAGATTATTCTTTTTTCTTTATGTGGAAATTATTGTATGTTGTGCAATATGTTGGAATGAAAGGTTAAAACTAAAGCCCTAAAGCCTTCTAAGCACTAAGCTTAAAGGGGATTTGCCAGGACGCAAGTTTCTTACCTTCCTTATCAGCACAGGGAGAATGTCAACAAATCACGCTGAGTCATGAAGGCTGCAGGGCTGAGAGGGAGGGGGTGAGTAAGGAATGAGGAAAAAAGGAGCCTCTCAAAACTTAAGTGAAATAAAAACAGTACAACAGTGGATTCTCAATACAGCAAGACACAGAATCATAGACTGCACTTTCTACCCGGTGCCTTAAAAGCTCATTCATTTTGCCTGTCATCAGATAAGAAGTGTTTCACGCAAGCGCGGCCTGTCAGCTCCTGGGTCATGTCTAGTGGAAGCTTTCAGATAACTAAGGGGGATTTAGAAATGCTGTAGCTCTTAGAGTCTTCACTTTTTGTAATCACATATATTTAGGAAAGTGATTTAAATACACATTTTGGAGGTTCCCACGTCAACATTACATGGTGGCAAAACCCCTTTAAGGGATCAACTTCCAAAACAAAAGGTGAGGAGAAACTTCTCCTATGAAAAGTAAAAAAAAAATTCTACTCATTTGTGCTAGTGTAGTGGGCCTTTTGATAAGCAAGGGCATTTGCCCTTTGGTCAGCTTTGGTTCAGGGATCTTCCCCTTTAATGACATGAAGGCCAGACTGGGCACAATAGAAAACTGTTCAAAGTGTATATCTCTCCTATTTTAGAGTATCAAGACATTTACCACGCAGTCTATGGCAGCAACATGAAGCTGTGGTTCTAACCCGTGGATGTCACTTGTATTCTGCACTGGTATAAAGTGGGGATTATATCACCACATTGATTAGCTTTATACATGTAGGCAAAGATAAAGACTATTACCAAATATATTTCTGATTTGGCTTTCTTTCAGAGCTAGAGCAGGGGTTATCTCCTGTTTGTGTACACAAGCTTCCAGGTTACCAACCATTTCTCCCTACTCTAGAAAACCTGGCCTAGATATTCAGGATGGTGACTTCACTCAATGCTGTTTCATATCAGAAGCACAAGAGTTTGGTTATGTTTCTTACTGACAAACTTTAACCTCTTAGAGGTCTATCGGAATAGCAGAACTGATATGCAAATCACTGTTGTAGAACCACCCACAGCCTAAACAGAAAGTGGTTGTCTGAAGCTGGAAGTAAACAGTAGGCTCTGTAAAACAGTATGGTGAGAAATACCCTTTGACTATGCACTTGAAGAAGGGTAACTCTCACACACTTCCACTCTTAGAGCTACAATGCTGGCCTTTACAGGAAAGTTTTACTCTGTCTCTGAAGATAACCAAGTACTCACAGGCTCAGATGTAGACAAATCTCTTTTTACCTTCCTTCTGGACTTCCCTAGCCTCACTTACTACTGAGTACTCTTTTTATCACCAAAAGTGAGGTTATATATAAGCCTTCTTTTCCATCTAAGGCCACAATAGTACTCAGCTCTAAAACTTTGGTACTATCAGTGTGAACATTGTGGCGATTATCACAATGTTAGTCTGGAATGGAGCTAGTCCATGGTTTCCATTTAGTTGTAAAATAACATTAGTGCTTTATTTGGAACAAAACAAAACATAAAACATGTGGCTTAAACTCAGCTGGCAACACAAAAGTTACACAGTCCATGTAGGGTGTGGAAAATCCTAGCCTCAATACTGTGACAATCACAAAACACCATGCAAAAGTCTTATCTAAACTCCAGGTTAGAGACAACACTCCAGCGCACCTGAGCCTCCTGGTTTATATAGTCCACTCAAAGCCTGGCCTGGAAACATGGGAGTATTCATCACACCCAATTCTTTGACTACTCCAGTAAAAAGCTAGCCTGGACTAGCTGTTTAACAGCAGCTATACTATATTAAAAAGTGGTTATTGTCAAAAAGCTACCGGCTGACTTTACCGAGGCCAGGCACCTCAATAACACATATCTGCAATCATCTATGGCACCTTGTGTCTTCACATACCCTCCCCCCTCTACCCAAAATTTGGGGCCTGAGCTACTTCAGCCACCAGACTGTGCACTCTTGACAGGGCATGGGCATTCCCCTGCATTTTTCCCTGTCTGTACTCCACCAAAAAGGAGTAATCCTGTAGGACGAGGAACCAGCGGGTAACCTGTACCTTCCTCATCCACTTTAGTGGTGCATGTTCTGAATATAGCTTGAACCTACTTATTTATAGATAGTAACTGATTGTGTCTAGTGCCCACTTTATGGACAAACTTTCCTTCTCATTGTTTACTTAAATTTTTATTATTTATTATTTTGGCTGGACACAGTTTCCTGCTAAGATATATCACAGGGTGCTCTTCCCTATTTACTACTTGAGACATAACTGCACCCAGACCCACATCGGTGGCATCTACCTGGACTACAAACTTGCCCCTACACAAAGCCTGATTAAACTCCGGAAAGGCCCTATCTGCTTCAGTAGACCACTTAATCATGGCCATATTTGTGCCCTGTCAAGTTGGTCAAGGGAACTGCTATTTCTGCAAACTGGGGACAAACCGACTTTAGTTTCCCAAAACACCCTGACCTGCTTTTCGGTGAGTGGGCAGGGCAAACTCTGAATAGCCTCTACCTTATTCAATAGTCATTGCAGAATCTCCATTCACCTTTTGGTTTTGTCACTAACAGGCTGGACCACCCAATTCTGGACCTCTTAATCACCCCTAGTTCTATCATTCTCCGGACCTCTTTGAAACGACCTCCTGGTGAGCCTCAGGGATCCTATACGGCTTTAGGTTCACTCTAACTTGGGTATCTGTGAGGATCTCTTGTTCTATCACATTTGTGTGGTCAGGGGTTTCTGTAAATCGTTCTTGTTTCCTCTGCAGAAGTTCCATACACTGTTGTTTTTGGTAGGGTGATAGGGTCTTCGACCGAGATTTTAACAGTTTCAATGGTTGACTCTTGTTGAGTCGCCAGACACGAAGCCTCAGGAGGGTCTCTCTCCTTCCATGGTTTAATTAGATTGATCTAGAAGGGCTTTCTCTTCCCTGGCTGATGAACACTAAGGTTAACCCCCCTTGCCTTTTCCACTATTTCATAGGGATCCTGCCACTTGGCCAGGAACTTGCTTTTGACAGTGGACACTAACACTACTACCAGATCTCCTGATGGGCGGACCTTTTATAGACCCCGGCCTGTGCCTCTTGTGCCTGGATAAGATGGTCCTTTACAATTGGCATTAGCCTGGATATCCTCTCCTGCATCTGGGCTACATGTTCTACCACACTCTTTTAGGATGTCACCTAATTTTCCCAAGTTTTCTTTGCTACATCCAAGAGACCCCTTGGGGTGCCTGCCATACAGTAATTTGAAGGCGGAAAACCCAGTGGAAGCTTGAGGCACTTCTCTAATCTAGATAACAACAGATAAAGTAAAAGACAGTCCCAGTCCCATCCATCCTTCTTTACCACCTTTCTCAACATAGCCTTCAGGGTCTTATTAAATCGCTCAATGAGGCCATCCATATATGGTAGAATAATGTTTGCAACTGAGTGACCAGTAACACCTTGCAAGAGTTAAATAGAGAGGAAGAACCAGCTCACCTGTGGATTCAGAGGTCTTCAATGGAGCAACGGTGGTAAGGCAGACAACTCCCAAATCACAGTGAAAAGCAAGCGCACAAAAGTACTATACCGGCTTCACAACGAAGAGGAGAAAATCCGAGACGACGGGGGATGACATAAAATCCAGTAGAAACTTTATTCACATGCTATTTTAAAAAAAAAATTATTAATATTTTCCAAATGTGCTCAGAACGGGGTACAAAAATGGATTGTAGCTATTGTGGCGTGGTAACCAGCAAAAAGAGATTTTTGCACAGACTGCCGACGCGTTTCAGGAACTAGTCCCTTACTCTTGGTTCCATTGTGCACCTTGCGAGAGTTCTCTCATCACTTTGGACATGAACAGGGTTCCCTGGTCCATAAAGATCTCCGTGGGGAAAAGACATAGAACAATTCCCTCCAGGAAACTGCAGGATTACCTCTGGTCAAAAGTTCTGCCCCTTCCATCCCCGGTCTTGGCACAGCCCTCTTAAGTGGGTTTGGGCCCCGGTTTCTGATTGCCTGAGTCCCTCTGAATCCCTGGAAACCCCAGGGATTTCTCTTGCACAACCCAGCACTGTATGGGTCGGGGAAGAGAGTGCATGAACCAGTCCATGACCACCCACTCTACCATTTGGATCAGGGAACAGGGCTGCCAACAGAAATTTCAGGGCCCCATACAGCTGAAGTACCTGGGCCCCCTCCTGTAAACCCCGCCCAGCAACCAGATCACCCCGCCCCCAGCAAAAAACAGGCCTCTCGAACATAAATGCACCCATTTTACCACATAATACAGTAAAGCAAAAAAAAACTGTATTGGGTAGTACAATAGCAAGAGAGTCAATATCTTCTGTCTCACATATCATAGACAAGGGCTATAGCTCCACCAATCCCCCCCCCCCCACAACAATATCCCCTCCTATTTCCCTTGGTCACGCCCTCCCACCTTCTAAAATAAACACCAGCAAAAAAAGTAAGTGTACCTCCATCACAGGTCAATCGGGGGACACATTAAGCTGCATTATAACGGCGCGACAAACCAAAACACCACCACATGAGACCACATAGGGGAAAACACCAAACTAAGAATAACCCACAACACCTCCTATAGAGCCCCACAAGAGGTCAGACACCACTCATAAAACCCTACAACACCCCATAAGAGACCACATAGAGGTCAACACCACTCGGTAAACCAAACACCGCGATATGGGACCACATAACAGACACAGCTCAGGTAAAAACCCTACAACACCGCCAAAAAACCACATGGGGTCAACACCACCGGGGTATAACCTACAACACCCCCAATAAACCACAAGAGGTCAACACCACTCAGGTAAACCTAAAAAACCACCATATAAGACCACATAGGGGTCAACAGCACTCATATAACCTACAACACCACCATAAGAACCACATACACTCAACACCACTCAGGTATAACCTACAACACTGCTAATAGAGACCACAAGATCAGACACCAGCTCAGTATAACCTACAACACCACCATATAAGATCACATAGGGTCAACACTACCAGAATTTTTAAACCTACAACACTGCCATATAAAACCCACATAAGTCAGACACCACACAGGTAAGCCACCCCCGCCATTAGAGACCACAAAGCGACACCACTCGGGTATAACCAAAACACCGCCATTAGAGACCAAAAAGGGGGCAACACCGGTTCAGTCATACACATTACAGTGAAAAAGCACTGACCTAAAAAAAAGCAAATAACCCCTAAATCAGGGACTACCAAGACGTCTTATCTGATAGTCGTTCCTTTTCTCTGATCTTCTTTTTCCCTTCTCTTCTCCATCCTTCAAAACCGCCAAGATGACTTGTCCCCCCCAACCATCCGCAGAAACTACACACAAACCTCAATTTTTTAAGAAATTTTTTACCTATTCCCACCTCTTACAAACTTCCCCCTGGTGGAGAGCAGGTAGGGGCCCTAACAAAGGGCCAGTACCTACGGTTTGAAAGTTTGGGGAGGACTAACCCCCCGAAGATTATGCTACAACTATGGGGTTCTCCCCAACAATTATTATGAGTCCCCTTTTGTTTTTTGGCGTCATGGCCCTCCTTTAGAGGTTAGGTAAGTCCAGGGCCCCCTTTTTAAGGTTTTGTAGGGGCAGGGCCCTCCTTTAGACGTTGGTAAGTCAGGGCCCTCCTTTAAAGAGGTTAGGTAGACAGGGCCCCCTTTAGAGGTCAGGGGGGGGGGGGGGGGGGCCCCCTTAAAAGGGCCAGGCCCCCTTTTGATATAGGGACCTAGGCCCCCTTTTAAAAAGGGAGCCAGGGGCCCCCTTTTAAATAGGGACCAGGGCCCCCCTTTTCATATAGGCACCAGGGCCCCCCAACAATAGGCAACCAGGTCCCCCTTTAATATACAACCCGGCCCCCTTTACAAACCCAAACCGGGGCCCCCCTTTTAATATAGCACCCGGGGCCCCTTTTTATAAGGCAGCCAGGGCCCCTTTACAATGCCCAGGGGCCCCCTTTTCAATAGGCAGCCGGGCCTCCTTTTACATAAGGCAACCAGGGCCCCCTTTAAAAAGGCACCAGGGCCCCCTTTACAAAGGCAGCCCAAACCCCCTTTCATATAGGACCGGGGGGGCCCCCCCTTTTCATATAGGCACCAGGGGCCCCCTTTTGAATAAGTGGCAGCCCCGGCCCCCTTTAAAAAATAATGGCAGCCAGGCCCCCTTAATTAAGGCAACCAGGCCCCCTTTTCATATAAATCGCCAGGGCCCCCTTTTGGGGTAAAAATCACCAGGGGCCCCCCTTTTGATATAAAGGGAGGGGCCCCCTTTAGATTTTGGGGCAGCCAGGGGCCCCCTTTAGATATAGGTGGGGGCCCCGGGGCCCCCTTTAGCAAAGGTGGCAGCCAGGGCCCCCTTTTTTACGGGGGCACCAGGCCCCCTTAGATAAGGTGGAGCCAGGGGGCCCCCTTTAATATTGGGGGACCGGGGGGCCCATATAAAAAAAAAAAAAAAAACAACCACTTTTCCCTACTCTCCCCCTCCGGCCCTCCCTCAGCCCCCGTCTCCACGCCCTCATAGGCGGGGCGGGAAGTACGTCACTGGCCGCCTACTCAGCGTAGGGGGCCGGGGCCCGGGGAGGGCTAAAGGCCTAACCTTCAAACCTCCGGGGGAACAACGGGCCCCGCGCAGTGGCCTTTTCTCCGCTGACACCGCCAGCCCCGGGAGCGGGGCCTTAGTCCAGACCAATGGGCCCGGGCCCGGGGGCACGGCACGCCCCGGGGCCCCCCGCAACCGAGGGGCCCCAAAAGGGGCCACGGACCTGGTTCGGGGGGGGGGCACCCCGGGGCCCCCTCTGCCCGAGGGAAAAAGGGGGCCCCTTTCCGTTGGGGCCCCCTTATCCACCGGCCCCATACGGATTTCTGGGTTTACCCCAGTATGGGGCCCTGTCAGGGGAAAATACCTCCGCTCTACCCACTTATGGGGCCTGATGTAAGCAAGTCAAACACTTTACTTCCCAAATTTGTTCATGCAAAAGCCATGGGTACCCCCTGAGCCCGGGCTGCCAAAGGAAAATGAGTCATGCCAAGATCTCGGCTTTTAATTTGAAGTACTCCTAAACATCCTGCAGGGCAAGGTCATAATATGCCTTTTAGGGCCCCCCAGTAAAATATGGAGCTAGGGCCTTGGCTCATTGATCCAGCGGCAGCTTTCCACAGTCAGCCACCAGCCTTGATGTCGTCCTCTGGGGCCATCTTCTGCAAGGCCTCCCTTACAGTCCTTCTGACGCAATGACTATCATCATGAGTTGGCGGAACTGAATTTTTCCAGACCCAGATGGCGTCCATCAGAACCGCCATCTGTCGGATCAGCAGATTTTTGGTCTCTTGCATAGCCTGCATGGTCTCTGTATGGGCTACAAAGTATATATGAACGAACTTCTATCAGTACGCGTGTGCATGGGCGTGTATACTGGGTGCCTTCCACTCACTCCAAAAAATAGCAAAAACACTCCACTATTCACAATTAGCAATCATGGAATCTTTCTGCAAAAATGATTATGATGTCAGGCATCTTTTCCAAAGCGCATAACAAACTTTTCTATAAACTTGTATAAAACGTATAAGAGATAAATTGCACTTGCAGTTTTTAGATCTCCAAAGCAGGAGTATCAAGCGGAAAGTCCATAAGCATCACAGATGGCGTTCTAAGCAAAGTCCATTCTCAGACCTGAGGCAATCTGCTCAGGTGTGTGCAGCCGTACGCGACGTTTCGGGGCTCCGCCCCTTCCTCAAGCGTGCTCACAGATTCATCAGTACACTATTTATATCCTATTATAGCATAATAATAAAAACAATGTTTACACAATATATCAATACATAAATCTTAAAAACACATAAGCGTTAAAATTACATTCTTCATTAAGACCTTTAGGTGCTAGTGTGTCTAATGTGAATATCCAATATACCTCCCTTCTAAGGAGTTTCTGTTTCAATTGTTGTTCAACCGGGCAAAACACTTGTTCAATCACCTGCCAGCGTAATTCACTAATATTTTGCTTAGCCTCCCTAAAGTGCCTAGCAAGCGAAGTCTCACCGAACTTCTCCTCGTTAGCAGGATGCGTTACCGCATCATCTTCTGTCCTACTTTTAAGATTTCTAATACACGACTTATGTTCATTCAACCTTATTTTGATCTTCCGTGATGTCTGTCCTATGTACAACTTGCCACAAGGGCATTTGATAGAATAAATAACATTCTTCGAATAGCATGTATGATATCCTTTAACATCAATCTTATGTCCCATTGTAGGATGTAATATTTCCGATCCCTTGATAATGCCAGAACATTGTTGGCATGACATACATGCAAAAGTACCAGTCTGTCGGATCCCCAACCCATTAACCCTTTGCTGTTTGTTCTTAAGAATATCTGCTCTAATAAGGTCATTACCTATGGTCTTGCCTTTCCTATATATAACTCTAGGTGGTGTAGAGAACAGTCTACCATATTTGGGGTCATTTTGTAAGATACCCCACCATTTGCGAATAGTGCTAGCTATCATATTAGAATGGGCATCATATTTTGAGACAAAAAGTATTTCTTGACCTCCTTTTTCCTTCTTTTTCACTTTCCTTAAACTCTGTATATCCATCTGTGCAACCTCTTTTCCAACCTTCTCTAATTGTTCTCTATTATATCCTTTTTCAACAAATTTGTCTATCATATTCTCCATATTTTTTACATATTCTTCGTCACTAGAACAGATTCTCCTTATTCTAATAAACTGGCTTTTAGGAATGCCTGAAAACACCATAGGTGAGTGAAAACTCTCTCTACGTAGAAGATTGTTTTTTATCAGTTTCCTTACGATAAAGTGTAGTGGATATCTGGTTACCTTGTCTAAATACCTGGACATCGAGAAATTGAACAGTGTTCACACTCTTTGTAATAGTGAACTGAATCGTTGGGTGACAACCATTTAAATAAGCAAAGAACTCATTAAGTTGATCTTCAGAACCTCTCCATATCATGAACACCTCGTCCACATACCGCATCCATGATGCGATATGGGGACGATATGAACTACACAGAACATGTCTTTCCTTGAAAGATGCCATATATATGTTTGCTAAACAAGGAGCTACCGGGGAGCCCATAGAAACACCTTGTTTCTGCAGGAAAAAATCTTTACCAAATCTAAAATAGTTATTCCCAAGTACAAACTCAAGAAGTTCCATTAGAAATGCCAGTTTACGGTTATCAATAGAGCAGTCTTGCAGTAATTTTTCACGGATCGCTTCCTTACCCTCATTATGCGGGATACTTGTGAAAAGGCTGTTAATGTCAAGTGTACAAAGAATAGTATGTTCATCAATTTCAATCGTACTTAGCCTTCTAAGGAAATCACTAGTATCCTTTAGACAATCAGCCAAATTGGCTACAATCTTTTGCAGGTAGCTATCAAGATACACCGCAATAGGTTCAAATATAGACCCTATGCCTGAAACAATAGGTCGTCCAGGCAGACTAGTGATATCCTTATGAATTTTACGGGTTAAGTACAAAAGTGGAACTCTTAGGTTTTCACATATAAGACTAGTGGCAATGTTTTTTTCTATGATACCTAGATGTAAGGCTTCATTAATTATGTTGCCAATAACCGATTTAAATTCATTTGTAGGATCACACTTCAATTTTAGATACACATTACTATTACTAAGTTGTTTGTCAGCTTCTTCCAGATATCGATTTTTTTATCCATCACAACAGTACCACCTCCCTTGTCTGCCTTTTTTATAATGATACAGGAGGTATTTAACAAATGGGATAAAATCAAGAAAAAGTCCCAAAATATTAGCTATAATGAACCTAGAGCTATTCAGGAATTTAAGAATGACGACAGTATCATTATAAAAAAAGGCAGACAAGGGAGGTGGTACTGTTGTGATGGATAGAAATGTACGGCTGCACACACCTGAGCAGATTGCCTCAGGTCTGAGAATGGACTTTGCTTAGAACGCCATCTGTGATGCTTATGGACTTACCGCTTGATACTCCTGCCTTGGAGATCTAAAACCGCAAGTGCAATTTATCTCATACGTTTATACGTTTATAGAAAGTGTGTTATGGCTTAAGAAGATGCCTAAATACATTTTTGCAGAAGATATGATTGCTATTGAATAGTGGAGTGTTTTTGCTACTCTGTATGGGCTCTCTGTTGCTGGACACTTATCTGCTGTTGCTGGAGGTTTGTCTGCACATGGTGCTTGATCAAGTCCTTCATGGTGCCTGGGCGGCCTTAACCCAGGTTATTTAGTAGGCTCACTGGATTATGCCCACATCCTTCACCAATTGTGGTGATCATCTCAATGGTAGTCTCGAATGTAGACAGACCTTGGCTTCCATTCAGTCATAGAATAACAGAGGTGCTTTAATTGGCACAAAATAAAACATGTAGTTTGAACTCAGCTGTCAATGCGAAAGTTATGCCCCAGCTCACCTGAGCCACCCAACTTATATAGTGCAAGAAAAACCTGGCATGGATACGTGGGAGAAGTCCTCAAACCCAGATCTTTAATTACTCTAGTAAAAAGTCGGCCTGGACCAGCTACTTGACAGCAGCTATGCTACATTATTAACTGTCAGTAACCTAAGGTTACTGACTAAAAGCTACCAGCTCACTTTACTGAAGTCAGGCACCTAAGTGACATGTATCTGCCATCAACTATAGCACATTGTGTCCTTTTACAACATAGACAGGATCCCTAGACATCTATTTACAACCCAAGGCGATGTCACTATAAATGGCTGCCTGGAACCATGTAACTATTGCAATTACTAGTGAGGGATAGCACCACCATGATCATGCTCTCTGGGGGAGACCAAGCTCCCAGTATCAGCAACAAAATGAAAAAATAAACAATTAACAACACTTTACATAGCTTTTGTACAACAAAGACTTGGTTATATATCTGTCTAAATGAGAATTTATTGGCTGATCGGATTCCATATGAATAATTACGTGGTGATCCAACAGAAAGTTTTTGTAGTGATTTTGAGAGAATTCTAAATGAAGGTCTAGCCACTGGCATTTTCAATCAACGAGAATATGACTTCTTGAATGTGAAATATCCGGTTATGCCGATTTTCCATTCATTGCCAAAACTGCATAAAATATTTCCACCTCCCATGTGTCCCATTGTGGCTGGGATTGGATCTATGAATGAGAATTTATGTCAGTGACTGGACTCTTTGTTGCACCCAATTGGCCCTCTTTGTCCTGGATTTCTGAAGGACTCATGTTTTGAATGTGGTTGAAACTATAGATTGGAGACCGGAGTATTCCTGGATCGTGTGCGATGTGGAATCTTTTTATTCGTGCATCCCGCACGATCTGGGCATAACTGCTGTGTCTTACTTTCTGGAGAAGTATTCCAACTATTCCCAGGTTTTAAAAGAATTTATGCTTGAAGTTTTGCAGTACCTATTATCACATAATTTTTTTATGTTTAATGGGGAATATTTTTTGCAGAGAGTAGGTGCGTCTATGGGGGCAAAGTTTTTGCCTTCTTTTGTTAACATTTTTGTGGCATGGTGGGAGGAGTCTAATATTTTTTCTGAGAATAACCCTTTCATGTCGGACATCCTGTGGTACGGCCGCTACATGGATGATATTGTTAGAATTTGGTCTAGTGGCCCAGCGGCCATGCCCCACTTTGCCAAACATTTAAATGAGAATTCCTGTAATTTAAAATTTACAGTTAATTGGTATCAGAATACTATTGCATTTCTGGATTTAACTTTGCAAGCCGATATTGCAACAAAATCTGTAATTACCAGTACATTTAGAAAAAATACAGCAGGAAATACTATTTTAAGAGCAAATTCGTGCCATCCCATCCATAAAATCTATTCCAATAGGAGAATTATACCGGGCAAAAATAAATTGCTCTACAAATGAACTTTATATACGGGAAGAACGTCTCCGGGACCGGGGGTATCCGAAATGGATGCTTGATCGAGCAAAAAATATAGTGAAAAATAAATCTAGGAGCCAGATATTACATTCACAGAAAGATATAAACACCAAAGATGTTCCAACTATTCTCACTACTTAAAGTGAGGAATTTTATAAAATAAAATATACTAATAATAAATATCTACCTATTTTAGAACAAGACGTTACTTTGCGTTCAATTTTGAAAAAAGGCTGTAGATTTTCCAGTCGAAAATCTCCTAGTCTAGGAAGTCTTCTGTCCCCGAGCTTAGTTCAGACTGTTAAAAAAGATCAGGAAACTTGGCTGGCTTGTCGCGGTTTTGTAAATTTGTTAATAATATAAAAGAGATCAAAGGGAGTTTGAGTGAGAGACCATATACCATTAAACAGTTTATTAACTGTAATACATCCTATGTGATTTAATGTGTTGAATGTATTCAGTGTGAGAAACGTTATGTGGGATGCACTACAAGAAAATTAAAAACTAGAATGCATGAACACATTAGGGATGCCATGAATTTACACACTAGTAAGCCTTCTAACGTGTCAAAACATTTTTTTCGTGAGCATGGGGGAGATGTAGCATGTTTGAAATTTTCAGGAATTGAAAGAGTTAAAAAGCCAGTTAGAGGTGGTGATTGGAGACGTGCATTGTTAAACAGAGAAGCCTTTTGGATCCTATGTTCAAACACTTCTCACCCGAATGGCCTCAATTATAGATCAGATTTGATTTTACATTACTGAGGCTAAACAAAATCAAAATTGATGATATAGATTTTCTCATTTTAGATGATTTGAAGATTTTGCTTTTTATTGTTCTTATTTGTGTATTGTTGATAAAGTTTATTGAAGGATGACGTAGGATGATGACATTGTATATAAATCTCGTTACGTTGTATAATGTTTGAACCATGATTAAGATCGCTTAAGATCGAAACCCGTTGGTTGCCATCCTTGCAAACTACCTATCGTGTGATGTCCACCTTTTTGTATTTGGATTAATAAAGTGTTGAAGAAATTCTTTTATTCAACCCGGTGCGGATCTATCTTCATTGAAAAATTATCTTCAGCTGCCGGGATCCAGCACGGGAGCGGTGAGCTGTTTCTCTCCTCGTGTTTACAAGTGAGAAAAACAGTTGGCACTCACGCTTAATGCTGATTCCAATGCACCTGTGGTTTCTAGATAATGTGAAACAGCTAGCACTTCGTCAACGCCCGGTCAGCGACTCTCGGCAAGAGCCCATATCCACAAACGTAAACAGCAATGTATGACCAGCGGACTTGTGCAAAAATATGCTGTATTTATTAACGTATACGTGCAGAGAGTACACTGTTTGTTAGTGTACCCTCTGCACGTATGCGTTAATAAATACAGCATATTTTTGTACAAGTCCGCTGGTCATATATTGCTGTTTACGTTTGTAGCTCTAAGGTAGTATAGAATGCACCAGAATGTCCTACATACAGGCGCATTGTAGTGCCAATACGACAAGTCTTGCACAGGCAGACCACCTTTACCTTGGTCTGGCTGTTCTAACTTTTCTGCACCTATATTTGGTGTCAAAGACTCATAAATGTGTCTACTTCTATGAATGTGGTGCAACACACCCCCAGAACGCCCCAAATCTTTGGCAAATTAAAAAATTTTCTTTGGCGCATTACAAAGGCACTTATCGCACCAACGTTTGGAGTGCGCCTGTTCATACATTCTTTTTGGCTCAAAGTACACCAGAAAACTGGTGCAGCCCTGTTCATACATGTCGCCCTATGTGTTTCATATATTATTGTATACCATGCCAACAAAAGGGGTATTCCTATCATATTGATTTGCTTTAAACATGTAGGTAAATAACATTTATTGCCAACTGCATTGCTGTTTCAATTTTGCTTCATTTAAGCATTAGAACAGTTTTTATCCCCTGTTTACTTGTATATACTGTACATAAGCTTCTCAAGGTTACTGACCACCTCTCTGTTCTAGCAGTGGCTGGCATGGCGATAAAAAAACTCTCTGCTGTGTCTTAGCAGAATGGAGCTTGCTTCTCAGTCTCTGATATTTCTCACTTAGAGAAACTTTAACAGCCAGAGAGAGCAGGGTGCTTGTACTTTCTGTCAGGGCTGCAGGTGACACTTATATTTCTATGTAAATAAACAGATGTACAGTGTAAATGTAGAAAAATTACACCATTGATCTTGGCAGCCTTCTCTCATGTCAAATATAGCTCTGCTAGATTGTATTAATAGCCATGTTTAAGGAAATGCCATCCACACAAGATCACCTAGATGTGCACATGTATTAGCTCACATTTATAGTCAGACATCATGCTTGAACAGTTTTATGTTATTTTCAAAATCCCTCCTCAGTAATGTCCCTTTAACAGGCATAGCTAGGAATAGGAGTTAGCAAAGCTGAAATGCCAGTCAATACTGTAAAACTGCCCACAGTTGCACATGATCTAGGAGCCTAAAGCAGGGTTTAAGAGCAGCTTCTGTGAAAACAGTCAGATAAAAAAAAAAAATTAAGTCCCACCAACAAACAATCAATTTGTGTGCTCCCAAAGCTCATGGAGTATGCTATATTATGTGAACTTATATTCTTGCACAGACAAATCATTGGAAATCACATGACCATGACTAGGCCGCTTTCTGATACCATTTTGCTGGTATTTTAGGTTTTTTTAGAGTCCACTTATGCCCACGTATGAATGTTATCTCTTCCAGCTGATCGCTGTATACAGGGCATCTACAGTTCTCTAAAGCATCGCTCAGACAATACATATTCGGGAGTCCTTTCTAGTCTTCTTCTTCAGGACAAACTTCCACTTGAGGACATTAAAGCTAGTATTACCGAACTGATGGCAGGCGGCGTGGACACGGTGAGACATGGAAAAGGACTGTTGTACTATAAAAAAAAAAAATGATGTGTAAATTATTAGATTAGAGGTGATGTGTGATTCCATTGGAGCTACTAAATAGTTTTATGTAGGAAAGTAAAGAATATCCAACTCTTGCAGACCTAACAGAAGACAGAATGCTGCAATTTGATTTTTAAGAGGGAAGAAGGGAACATTAATGAATTGGAAACTTTTTTGGATGTTGTTATTGAGTAGTTACTAATTTACAAGTGTAAAGGAAGTGATTTTTATAATACTTAAGGGCTCAAAACGTTAGATCTTGATTACTTGAGCTTGATCATTTGCCTTTGTAATAAATCTTATATCATATTATTATATTTCAGTTCTCAATATACTTTGACAACCACAGGAAATGATACTAACATATAAATGCATTATTAAACTTTCAGATCTGGTTTTTACTATTAGACAAACAACTATCTACAAGTATTAGATTTTTCCTTTGTGGGCTCATTGGTATCTATTACTGCTATATTAAAGTACTTAAAGGGGTTTTGCTAAGAAGTAAGTTCCTTACCTCTTATCTGCTGAGGAGAAAAGATAAACATAGCATGCAGGGTCATGAACCGGCTGCAGGGGGGAAAGGGAGTGGGGGCTGAGCAGCCAGGAAGCAGAGAGCGCCTGCAATGTTTACTCAAATAATTACATTACAACAAGTGGATTCTCTATACAAAAGATACAGAATCTTTCTCCACAGTCCCTTGCAAGCTCCTTCATGTTCCCTGTCATCAGATAAGAAGTGCAAACACGCAAGCGTGGCCAGATCAGTTCCTGTCAGTGTCCTGGTCATGTCTAATGTAAACTGTCAGGAAACTAAGGGGGACTGAGCAATGCTGTAGCTCTCAGAGACTTCACTTTTTTTAATCACATATATTTAGAAAAGTGATTAAATACCCATTTTGGAGGATCCCACGTCAACATTACATTGTGGCAAACCCCTTTAAATATTTTTTATGCACAATAAACATATCCAAATTAATGAAGCGTTAAAGAAGCATGAAGGAACATTTACTTTACAGGTCTGCTCGTAGCTTACTACAAGATGACTATGGTACAAAATGGGGAGGGTGGCATTTGTGGCCATTCTCCCTACTCTTTTCTATGGGAGTTCTGTATATAGCCAAGTAAGTGCACCCAGCTATAATCGGAATTCCAATAGAAATGAGTAGAGAAGATGACCACAAGCATCGCCCTCCTCATTCTGTAACACAGTTATCTTGTAGCAACCTGTTAAGTGAATTTTACTTTGTGGGAACACCCCTTTAAGCCTCCTGCAAAATTGCCTCTGTTAAATCTTAACATTTTGTATTTGAAACTTAAAACAAAAGTTATATGTATTAGTTATACAGTAGGGAAAAACAGTTTTAGTCAGTCACCCATTGTGCAAGTTCTCCCACTTAAAAAGATGAGAGAGGCCTGTAATTGACATCATAGGTAGACCTCAACTATGAGAGAGAAAATGAGAAAACAAATTGTCTGATTTGGAAAGAATTTATTTGCAAATTATGGTGGTCAATAACAATTATGGAAATTAGTCAATAACAAAAGTTCATCTAAATACTTTGCTATATATCCTTTGTTGGCAATGACAGAGGTCAAACGTTTTCTGTAAGTCTTCACAAGGTTGGCACACACTGTTGTTGGCATATTGGCCCATTCCTCCATGTAGATCTCCTCTAGAGCAGTAATGTTTTGGGGTGTTCGCTGGGCTACACGGACTTTCAACTCCCTCCAAAGGTTTTCTATGGGGTTGAGATCTGTAGACTGGCTAGGCCACTTCAGAACCTTGAAATGCTTCTTACGAAGAGACTCCTTTGTTGCCCTGGCAGTGTGCTTGGGATCACTGTCATGCTGAAAGACCCAGCCATGTTTCATCTTCAATCCCCTTGCTGATGGAAGGAGGTTTACACTCAAAATCTCACGATACTTGGCCCCCATTCATTTTTTCATGTACATGGAGCAGTCGTCCTGGGCCCCAAAGCATGATGTTGCCGCCCTCATGCTTTACAGTAGGTATGGTGTTCTTTGGATGCAACTCCACATTCTCTCTCCTCCAAACACGACGAGTTGTGTTTCTACCTAACATTTCTACTTTGGTTTCATCTGACCTTATGACATTCTCCCAATACTCTTCTGGATCATCCAAATGCTCTCTAGAAAGCTTCAGATGGGCCTGGACATGTTCTGGCTTAAGCAGGGGGACACCTATAGCGCTGCAGGATCTGAGTCCCTGCTGGCGTAGTGTGTTACTGATGGTAGCCTTTGTTATGTTGGTCTCAGGTCTCTGCAGGTCATTCACTAGCTCCCCCCGTGTGGTTCTGGGATTTTTGCTCACCGTTCTTGTGATCATTTTGACCCCACGGGGTGAGTTCTTGCATGGAGCCCCAGATCGAGGGAGATTATCCGTGGTCTTTTGTGTCTTCCATTTTCTAATTATTGCTCCCACAGTTGATTTCTTAACACCAAGCTGCTTCCCTATTGCAGATTCAGTCTTCCCAGCCTGGTGGAGGGCTACAATTTTGTTGCTGATGTCCTTTAACAGCTCCTTGGTCTTCACCATAGTAGAGTTTGGAGTGTGACTGTTTGAGGTTGTGGACAGGTGTCTTTTATACTGTTAACAAGTTCAAACAGGTGCCATTACTACAGGTAATAAGTGGAAGACAGAGGAGCAGAGAAGAATTTGCAGGTCTGTGAGAGCCAGAAATATTGCTTGTTTGTAGGTGACCAAATACTTATTTTCCACCACAATTTGTAAATAAATTCTTTCCAAATCAGACAATGTGATTTCTGGATTTGTTTTCTCATTTTGTCTCTCATAGTTGAGGTCTACCTATGATGTCAATTACAGACCTTTCTCATCTTTTTAAGTGGGAAAACTTGCACAATTGGTGGCTGACTAAATACTTTTTTTTCCCACTGTAGCTAGATATACAGGGGTGCAGGGGAAAACACCCACAATGGAGGGCCTATGTCCTCGAGCGTTAGCTGTTCTCCTTGATTTTCAACTGCTTATTTAATGATAGTAGAGTGCCAAATATGGAACGCTTCACTCAGGACTTTCCAGAACATCTTTTGCCTTTAAAAGGCTTGTCTCACGACAAAGATTAGCTTTCAACATGTAGAGAACAGTAAATTAAGACGTTTTCCAAATAAATTGCTTTGTTTAGTTTTATATGTTGAGGACATAAAAGTGATTTTATCAGCTCTGAGTGCCTTCAGGTTTCTCTAGGTTATCTACCTGCTCTGCCCTGCTCTCCCCTGTTGTATGTCTTATCTGATAGCAAGGATGACATCAGCACACAGGTTGCACACAAAACTCCCGGAGACTAGTGTTAGAAACCCTGGAACCAGGATAGAAGGACAGACAGGCAGTGCCTCCTAGCACTACAGCCACCAAGACTGTCCCTGATTTCTTGCTGGCCCGACCCTAAGTTGTCGGGGACAACTGGATGGTGGTCCCTACCCTGAGTATGTGCAAACACAGAGCAGACAAGACAGACAAACACAATGTAGAAGGGTCAGACAAAAATGGGTCAGAACCAGAGAAAGCAGAAAAGGTACAGAAGTGGCAGGCAATAAACGGATGTCAAAAAGGCAGGTACAAGGTCAGAATTCCAGATAATCCAAAAAGAATACACAGCACACTAGCTCAAGCCAAAGACTATAGTCAGCCCAAGACCACAGAAACTGTGGTCTTAAATAGAGATGTTATAGTTTGGTTCCAGGGCGTAATTGGACCGGCCCTCTGACATCTGGACCACTCAGAACACAAACAACCAGGTGAGAAAGGTGAGTGGTGCAGGCAGCTGTCATTCACTACTGAAGCAGAACAATCTGCAGCCCTGCCCTAGGACTACCAGGACCAGATAGGTGTGGCAGAGCTGTCAATCACACCCAGAATGAACAGTATTAGACCATGTTCAGACAGTGCAAAGAACCTGCAATACAGGTGAACTTCATGACAAAATGTGTAGTCTCTGCTGTACTTTGCGAACAGAGGACTGCACTGCGACTTGAACCAGCATGGTTGTAAAAACTAATTAATACTGTTTACTTTAGCTCTGGAGCTTCTCTGGACTTGAGAGCAGGAGATTTTTATTTAATGTTAGAGTAATTAGCAGACCTTTGAATAACCTAGCTGATATGCTAATTACCCTCAGCCTGACCAGACAGATACAAGATACATGAATGAAAGCTGCTCTGTGAAACAGCATGGTGAGACAACAACCCGTTAATTGGATCTTTGTAGTATTCGAAAGACTTATTCTAGAACTACATGGAGAGTGGGACTGGGTTAGTTGTACACCATTGTAAACCCCATATGCAGTGTGTAAGAGCTGGTAGGGAAAGGTGTATGCTGTCATTGGGACTTGTAGATCTAATTGAATTGTATGAGAGAAAAAGCACCGTGGAGCCTTTATAGCCATTACTGGAGGACACCACAGGTTGTTCAGTAGCATGGTTCAAAGTGAAAGTATTGTACAGCAAAGTGGTGCTAGTATTGGAGATACAGGAAAGCATCTACAATTTACTAAAGCAATTGAGACTGAACAACATACCATAGTCTTACGTATACGTTCCTCCTGCAACTGAAACTGGTGTTAAGTGATCAGAGTGATGAAAATAGTATTAGGAGTTTTAGCCACAAGTGCACATTTATTTGTACTGCTCTTGTGGCATTCATGAAGTGGTATTGTCCCTTACAAAGACTTCATACTTAATACATTGGTCAGGTCATGGTTACTGACCACACTCTAATGAGAAACTCAACAGTTGGTGGTGTGTATAAGTATTTAACCATGGTGGTCAGGAGGAATTCCTTTAGAAGTAGTTTCCTAGCAGTTTGTAATACCTTTGTAAGCACCAAGGCCATAATATACATGAAACTAGTGCAACTCTGTAAAGTATGCCTAAAGAGGGGCAAGCTGTAGTAGGGGGATACCCTCCTGGAGATAAATAGGCAAAAGAAGACAGCCAGCATGACATTATAGAAGATATGGGATGTGGCAGATGGTCCATCAGGACTCAGTAATGCTTTGTTCACACGGCGTAATTGCGGGGCGTACAGTATGGCCACAATTACGCCGGGTGATTTGGGAGCTGCGCTGACACGCCATAGACTGTCATTACTCACGACGCATCTTCGCCGCAAGTAATAGACACGTCACTAATCTCCCCGCGCGTACAATACGATCGTATTGTACGCCCGGGCAGAGTAGGCTTAATCCATAGTTCTCTATGAGAACTGTGGATTACTGTAATTTCGGCGCGCATCTCGCTTGTATTAGAGCGCAAATACGACGCAAAATACACGCCGAAATTCCCCTGCGTGAACATAGCCTAAGAGATGCTAAAGAAAGCAAAATCAAAAAAGCAAAGGATTCAGCTCACCTGAATGGAATGGCACGGTTCTTGCCATCCCTTGTAATCGCCACCGAAATATCCAGGATAAAAGTATAGGATGAACCAGCCAAAGGTATTAAAAGGCAGCAAAAAGTTTATTGGGACAATTAAAAAATATGCAGAAAAATAAATCACAAAGACAGCAAATGCATCACACCAGCAACCTGCTGACGCGTTTCAGATCAAAAGATCCTTCCTCATAGCAAATGTTACACCCATAGAGCTATGGATTTATAGGCAACGCCCAAGCTCCTTCCATATGAAATAATAAATAGAAAACAATACACATGACTTAATATCAATAGTTTAAAATTAAATCAGTACAAAAATTTAAACCAGCAGATTGAGCATCAAAATCCAATACCCTTCTGTGTTAAGCAAACAATGTTTGAGATCACCACCTCACTCTGTTTTAGAGACTGACTCTAAACTGCAAATCCTCAAATTAGAAACTTCACCCTGATGTGCATAGAAAAAGTGTTTAGACACTTTGGGCGACATGTATGAATCTCGCCACGTCGGGGCGCACTTTCCCGGCAGTTTTCCGGTGAAATCTGCGCCTGATTTATGTCGGCGCCGGGGCGCGCTCATACATTCCATGTAAAGTCCGCCGCGCCTGGCCAGTGTTTGAGGCGCAGTGCGGGACTTAGGCGCAGTGCGGCACTGCGCCTATGATTCGCCGCCGGAGGTAGTGCACTCATACATGCGGGGAAAAGTTCCCTGCGCCTCGCCAGTGTGTGGGGCACAGTGCGGGGACATGGGCGCAGTGCGGGGACATGGGAGCTGTGCGGGACTGCGCCTCACATGTATTCCGATGCGAGACAGGCTGGAAAACAGCGAGAAATCATTAAAGGAGTTGTCTCACTACAAGCTTTCAGCCTAAGTCAGTGAGCCTGGCAGTTGAATTGAGGGGCGTGCTTCTTGTCTGCCTCTTCTCCTCCCTCTTCCCCCCTCCCCTCAGCACACAGAAAGCTCTCCTCCATAACTTCTATACAGCAGGGGGGGGGGAGCGAGGGGGTTTACTGCCAGAGTTAACCCTGTGTGTGCCTGCCTAGGTCTGCTGCAGCTCTTGCTGCTCGTCTCCACAGTCCGGAGACAGGAGAGGGCTGATCTATGAGTGTGGAGCCAAAGCAGGGGGGATGCAAGTGTTCCTATACCCCTGCTTAGCATACAAATCTGCACATCTCAAGCAACAAACAGACCCTGTCAGAACAGACACAGGGCAGCTGGGAAGTGTTACTATACTCAGGATGTGTCACTAGTACAACAGAGCATGAAGCATTCACATGCCCCCTGATCTGTATAGTATTAGTATAGTTAGAGCTCCACAGACACATCATGATTATAGTAACACACAGGGTCACTGCTGTCACATCTATCTGTGTAGAGAGCAGGAGGAAGCAGGCACAAACAGGGTTAATCCAGGCAGCACGGACACAGAAGCCAGAGCCCCCCCCCTCCTTTCCACTACAAAAGCCCTGTGAGGGGGGGCCTTGCTCCAACCTGTATTGAGGTGATGATCATCAGATCTGCAGCCAGTGAAAAAAGGTAAAGGTGGGATGAGTTGGGTGTTGCCCTTTAAAGGGTTTAAAATTGGGGAAAGGGACTTTTTGTTTACAAATTTGAAAGTGGGGGTTTTTTTAAAGTTTTTTTTTAAAAAAAACCCAATTTTGAGGGACAATTTAACTTTTATTCAAAAATTTAAAAAATTTTGGGGTGAACTTCCCCGCTTTTTGGGCACCCCAAAATTTTTGTAAAAACAGGGTCCCCGTGAAAGAAAGGACCTTTTGTTTTTCCCTTTACCTTGAAATATTTTCAGGACACAGTTGAGCACCAATGGAGCCTTCCTGTGGGCCCTTTCCCTATCCGGTCAGACCGATCAAATTAAGTAAAAAATATTTGCTGGAGCCCTCGTTTTTGGGGTAGCACTTTGGTTAATTTTCCCCAAATTTATGGTTATTTCTTTTGAGGAGAAAACCCCCTTTTAAAAGATGTCCGTGGGAGTATGAATAAAAAAATCCCCTTTTTAAAGGCAGAAAACATTTTCAGAAAAAAAGCCCCAAACCCAAAAAAAAAAAAAAAAATAAAAAAAAAAAATCCCCTTTCCCAAAAAACTGAACGGGCCCCAAAACAAGAAATTTGGATTTGGAAAATTTCGGGAAATATAGAATTAAATTCTGAAAGCTATTTCATTGGTCGGCAGAAACCCCGGGCCAATCAAAAAGGAGGCTTTAAACCCTTTAAAAATTGGGAAATATGACCAATCAGAAACAAAGGCGGGACAGTTCAAAATCATAAAAATGAAAAAAAAGAGTGATTGGCTGAGCTAACGGGGCTTGGCTATCCGACCAAACAGAAAAGGGGTGACAGGGGCCCATTATAGCCTATGGAGAATTTGAACCAACCAAAAACAAAGGCGGGACAGTTCAAATAAGTAAAAATGCAGAAAAGAGCTTTATTGGTTGAAAGCGGGGGCTTGGCTATCCAGCCAATCAGGGAAACGGGCTATTCTCCCATTTTAGTCTATGGAGAGATCGGTGAAATGAAAAACTGGCTCTAGCGCCGTGCGGCATGGGTATGATTAAAAAAATCATTTTTATTAAGTGTAAATATTTTTTCAAAAAGAGCTCAAACTTTTTTAAAATAAATCAATTCTATCCCGAACAACGCTTGTCAGCCGAGAACGGCGTACATCGGGAATTGCATTAGAAAGAATTGCCGAGAAATACAGTTATTCAAAATCGTACGCTATTCTGATGGGTCGCAAATAAACCAGCCAATCAGAATATGAGCGTCAAAAGACCCATTATATAAGCTATGGAGGAGAATTGACCAATCCGGATAGGAGGAACAAAGACCATTTTAAGCTATGGAGGAGAATTGACAATCAGTCATAGGAGCGGACAAATACCATTATATTCTATGTGAGAAGTTTTGACAATCAAAAATCAAGGGCGGGACAGTTCAAAAAGACAGTAAATATAATACAAGGAAAAGTGCTGATTGGGATGAGCTAGCTCGGGTTTGGCTTAGCTATCCCAGCCAATCAGAGCGGGGGTGGGGGGTGCGAGACTACTTTCCCTTTGTATATATGGAGAGATCGGCGCAAAGCAATCTCTGCGCTCTGCGCCGTGCGGCGTGGAGATGAATTAAAAAAATTATTTTTATTAAGTGTAAATCATTATCAATAAAGAGCTGAAACCTTCTTATAGATTTTAAATCAGTGAAATCCCTAAACAACGCGTATTGTCGACGAGACCGTAAAGCTACTTATGGAATGTGAATAATTGAGAGAAATTGACGGGAATTACGTAATTCAAATGTTTAGCTCTTAATGATTGGTCGGGTATAAACCAGACAATCAGAATAGGAGCGACAGTGGCCCATTCTAAACTATGGAGGTGATTGCACAATCAGAATAGGAGTCGACAGGGACCCATTCTATCTATGGAGAAAATATTGAACCATCTAATTCAAGGCGGGACAGTTCAAAATACAGTAAAAAGGCAGAAACGAGCTGTTTGGTTGTAGCGGCGGGGGCTCGTCCAGCTTAGCCAATCGAGCGCGAGCTACTTTCTCATAGAGTTCTTGGGAAAAGAATGCAGAGCGGAGCTCTGTTTGTGATGGGCTAAGTTAAAAGAGGCGCGGTTATTTGGACCAATGGGAGATGCCCACCCCCCGCCACCAAACGCAGAGCGAAGATACTTTGGTTTTCTAATTGACACAATATTACTGAAATAATACTGTACATGGACGGAAATCAAATTATATGACTTAAAGATGTTGTCCGACTGTGTTTATAAAAAGAATGTTAATATGGGGGTAACGTACAGACAAAATATTAAATTCAATAAAATCAGGTTGATTTATTTATTTTCGTTAGACAAGGAATCAATAGTATGGGTGTAACGAAAGAAATAAGAAATAAAACCTGATTTTTATTGATGTTATATTTTTTGTTCGTCTACCCATTTTATTATTTCATTTTATATACAAAATCGGGACAAATTCGGCTCAGTATCTATCACTTTGATTGTTGGCCATGTATCAGTTTTATTTCAGATTGCATTAGAAAACATAGGAGCGTTAGCTCGCTCTCCCATTGGTTTTAAATAAACCGCGCCTCTTTTTAACTTAGACCTATCACAGAGCTTGCTCTGAATTTATTTTTCATAGAACTATATGAGAAAGTTTAGCATCTGCGTTCTGATTGGCTTAGTGGCGGGGGACGAACCCCACGCCACTTCAAGCAAATCAAGACGTCTTTTTTGCCTTTTTTATGTATTTTGAAACTGTCCCGGCTTTGAATATGGATTTGTCAATATTTCTTCCATAGGTTAGAATGGGTCCTGTCGCCTCACTATTCTGTTGGTCATTCTCATCCTTAGGTTAGAATGGGACACTGTCGCTCCTTATTCTGATGGGCTGGTTTATGCCGACTTCTGAAGCAGCATAAACAATCTTGAATTCATGTATTTCACCGGCAATTTATCAATTGCAATTCCCTATGTAGCGCCGGTCTCGGCGACAATACGCGTTGCTTTATTTTTAAAGAAGGTTTCAGCGCTTTATCTGTATGATTTTAGACTAATAAAAATGGATTTATTTTTTTTTTTTTTTCTATTATATTCATACTCCATTGCACGCACGGCGCCCCCCCCCACCTACGCCTGAGCGCCGAGATTGCATTGCGCCGATCTCTCCTATAGATTACAATGGGAGAAAAGTAGCTCGCGCTCTGATTGGCTGGGATATTAGCCATAAAGCCCCAGCTACCTCAACCAATCAGCTCTCACTTTTCAGCATTTTTTTCTGTATTATTTTTGAACTGTCCAGCCTTTGATTTTGATTGGTTCAATCTTCTCCATAGGCTTTATTGCGGTCCCATGTCGCTACCTATTCCTGTGGCCGAGATAGCCTAAGCCCCGCTCTAGCTAAGCCATTCAGCTCTTTCTGCATTTTTACTGTATTTTGAACTATCCCGCTTTGATTTTGATTGGTCTATAGTTCATCCCATAGGTTTTATAATGGTTCACTGTCGGATCATTATTCTGATTGGCCGGTTCTGAGAACCAATGAAGAATTGCTTTCAGAATTTGAATTACTGTATTTCCCGGCAATTTCCAATATCTAATTCTGATATATGCGCTGTTCTAGATTTTGTGGAAAGTGATTTTTTTAAATTATTTTTTTATTTGGAGGTTTGAGCTCTTTTTCTGAGAATGTTTTCCGCCTTTTATAAAGGTGATTTTTTTGGAATACATTATCCACTGCTGCATGGAGATGGGTAGCGCCGAGATTTCTCTTGCGATTTCTTGTATGCTTCCTCTCATGGTTCTGTTATTGCTTAACTTCGCCGCCACCGCGAGCATTTAGACCAAAATAAACTAGGTCTGCCTGTCGAGCTGCAGAGCCACTGCATTGCGCCGCGCTTTGGCGAAGCCGGCAATCGTTACATGCCTCGGGTTTTAGAGCGCGGCGCGTCCCGCCCCGGAACGCCTACACCGAGCCCACACCGCGCCCCTTGCCCGCCCGTTCAAGCGGGGCGCAGCTGAAAGGGGTGAACGCTGCGCCTAACACTGCATCCCTGCGTCCGACAGCGGATTCGGGCCAGGAGGCACAGCTTACTCCAAAAAACAGGCGTAAAGTCCAATCATACATGTCGCCCTTTGTATACACTACGTGTGTCTACATGGGAAACACCATATACATGTTCCCTAAGTCTACATTTGATACATCTAGTAGTACAACCAATGTATCTTAACTGACATGAGATACATTCAATACAGTAAATGAAATTTGAAGACTCACAATTCAAAAATTGTGTAATATACTTACAACATGAACATCTTGTCAGGTCGCACCGAAAAAACCCTCAACACTAAGCCGAGCTCTCTGCTTGCCACTAGTATTGACTAGACTAGGGGAAAGAATTGATTGCAAAGTGGGCGCTCTCATAATAACAAATTTATATCTATCACGAGTCAAGGACCTTAAAAGGTCATCCTGAAATAAAACAAGTAGGTATTTATTAACTATTCTCTTAACAGCATCTGACTCCTTACTGCATGTAGTCACAAACACCAGACTCAAAAGGTACTTGTGTCAGCTCTTTTTTTGCCATATAAGAAATCATTTTAAATGGTGTTCTGCAAATGTTCAGAGAATAAAATGTATTTACCTATCAAGCTTCCATGCCTGTGAGTGAGACAGAAAAAACAAATTCTTGTTTGCACTAAAAAGTGTCTGCAAATTATCATCTGGGTGTAACCCCCATATATATACAGTTGAAATCAGAAGTTTACATATACTATATAAAAAGACACATATGCATTGTTTTCTAACTATCTGACATGAAATCAAAATAAAAACCCTTTCCTGTTTTAGGTCAATTTGGGATTACCAAAATTATTTATATTTGCCAATGCCAGAATAATGAGAGATACATTTTTCTTAGGCATTTGTATTACTTTCTGCAAATTCAAAAGTTTACACTAGCATTACTATGCCTTTAAACAATTTGGGACAATTTTGAGACATGATGCCTTCTGATCGGTTTATTGGCAACATCTGAGTTAATTAGAGACACACCTGTGGATTTATTTTTTATGGACACCAGAAACACACTGCTTCTGTGTGTAACATAATGGAAAGTCTAAAGAAATAAGCCAAGATATCAGGAAGAGAATTGTTGGCTTGCAAAAGTCTGGAGTGCAAATTCCAGATACCTAAAGGTGCCTGTCATCCTATTTCAAACAATTATTACACCCAAATACAAATAATGGAATGTCCAGCCATCATGCCGCTCAGGAAGTAGACTGGTTCTGTGTCTTAGAGATGAACGTGCTTTGGTCCGACGTGCATATCAACCCAAGAACAAAAGCAAAAGACTTTGTGAAGATGCTGACAGAAGTTGGTAAGATTGTGTCATTATCCAACGTGGGCTGAAAGGCTACTCTGCCAGGAAGAAGCCATTACTCCAAAAGAAACATATAAAAGCCAGATTAATGTTTGTAAATACACACAGGAACAAAGACCTACATTTTTGGAGACATGTCATGTGGTCTGATGAAACTAAAATTTAATTGTTTGTCCTTAATGACCATCGTTATGATTTCAGGAAAATGGGAGAAGCTTGGAAGCCTAAGAACACCATCCCAACTGTGAAACACTGGGGTAGCAGCATCATGTTGTGGAGTTGTTTTGCTGCAGGAGGGACTGGTGCACTTTCCAAAATGGTATCATAAGGAAAGAAAATTATGTAGCAATACTGAAGCAACATCTCAAAACCATCAGCCAGGGAAAATTAAGCTTGGACGGAATTGGGTCTTTCAAATGGACAATAACCCGATGCATACTGCCAAACTGGTTATAAAGTGGCTTAAGGATAACCAAAACAGTGTTTTGGAGTGACCATCACAAAGCCCTGATCTCAATTCTATTGAAAATGTGTGGGTAAAGCTGAAAAGCAGGTGCGAGCAAGGTGACCTACAAACAGGGCTTAGTTACACCAGTTCCCTCAGGAAGAATGAGCCAAAATTTCTACCAACTAGGGGCGTAGCTACAGGGGGTGCAGCGGTAGCAGTCGCTACCAGGCCCTGCAGCCTGATGGGGCCAAAAAGCCCTCCTGCCACATAAAAAACACCAGTATTGTAAATGGTGCATGGTAACTGAGGGGCTCCAATTCACTTTTTGCACTAGGGCCCAAGAGCTTGAAGTTACGCCTCTGCTACCAACTATTGCTAGAAGCTTGTGTAAGGATATCCAATACGTTTGACCCAAACATTGATACCAAATACTAATGAAATGTATGTAAACTTTTGACTTTGCATAAAGTAATAAAAATGCCTTAAACATTCTCTCTCTAATTATTCTGGTATTTGGCAAATATAAATAATTTTAGTAATCCAAAAGGGACCTAAAACGGATAAAAAATTGTTCTTGATTTTCATGTCAGATAGTGAGAAAAACGTGCATGTGTGTCTTTTTATATAGTGTATGTAAACTTTTGGTTTCAACTGTATATATGGTATTGTGAGCTGAAATGAGAAACAGTTTTCCTGCAAAGAATCTTGCATTTAGGCCCATGCATGATATTACTCTTGTAAGCACATCCAGTTTGTAAAATGGTGATGAAAGCTTTTAATGGTGAAAGTGCTGTCACTTCCTTTGTCTTCTGAAAGTGCAGTCTGAATATTTAACAATACATCGTTTCCCTGAACTGTTAATGTATTTTTGTACTTAACCTACGCCTATGTAATGACATTCACTCGGCACAATGTGTCCAATCTCAGTTACTATGGAAGCAGCAGCTTGTGGAATCAAGGCACAGAAATGCCTCTATTCCTGCATTATTACACATCATGCTGATTGTGAATAGGTTAAACCACATGCTGAGATAAATGCGTCTGTGATGTATGTTTTAAAAGTGTAACATAGTATAGCCTGTACAGATTTTCTTGCCATCCAACATCATTCTTACTCTACTGTTATAGAAAAGTGAAGAAATCAGGCGATACCTTTTTCAGGCTAACTGAGTATATTTGATGGTGAGCTTTCGAGAGTACTAGCTCCCTTCTTTAGACATGGTGTTATAACACCATGTCTTTAAAAAAGGGAGCTAGTACCCCTCGAAAGCTCACCATCAAAATATACTCAAATTTGCCTGAAAAAGGTATCGCCCCTGATTTCTTCACTCTTCTACTACTTTCTATGGCTAACACGGTACAACATTATTCTACTGTTATAGACATCTATGACCCTTCAGTGGGCCATGTATGAGCTGGCACGTGCACCAGGTGTCCAGGAGAAGCTGAGGTCTGAAATTTTAAATGCTAGGCACTTTCTGGAAGTGACTTGACAATGCTTCTTAAGAAGATTCCATTGGTGAAAGCAGCTGTGAAAGAAACTCTGAGGTAAAAACAGAAATAATTAGTAGTATCTTTACAGTATTCTTTGGAACATGCTTTTCTCATTGTCCATTGTTTATTACAGATTGCACCCTGTTGCTATTTCATTACAGAGATATACCGAGAGGGATACAGTTATCCGCAACTCGATACCACGGGGGAAGCATTACCAAAGCGTTACACAAAAGGGTT
>JAODAL010042958.1:0-34305 GCA_025379985.1 Phyllomedusa bahiana | reverse complement strand
GAACTGGCTTAGATCCCATTGGATATTGAATGTATATGCAGCTGCAGGGGGACGCAAAATTGGATTTCGACCCAAATACCCCAAAAAATCGGAAATTGAACATTCAGAGAACAGTCTCTGAGCCCAAGTGAGACCCCCCAAAAAAAACGCTTTTGAAAAAATTCATTTCTTCGGGCAAGCGCTTCACCGCAGCAGCACCTTCCCTGTCAGTCCCAGTGAGAGGGGGTATGAGCCCCCAAAAGGGGCCCGCGCTGGGTTTTTATATAGTGCGGTGAGTCACGAACCCCGGGCCGGTTTCTCTGATTGGCTTCATCTCTGCCCCAAGTCATGAGGCTATGCCTTCTTCCTCCCAGAGTGCTTTCCCCCTTGAAAAGCCTGTGCTCGAAACCCTTTTTTTTAAATGAAAAGAACACTTCGTTCCCCCGAAGTCCCCCAAAGTTGATTGTTCCAAACCCGAATTTTTCCCGGAAATTCTAAAGGGAATTACTTTGTTAAAATTAATTCCCCCATCTCTAGCAAATAAGGGCTCATCGAAATTTGGGTTATTTTTCTAATTTTATTGTCTCTTTTTGTAAAAACTTAAGGCTTTATTTTTATTTCATTAATACATTCGTTTTTATTCAATAATATAAACAAAAATCATAAATTAAAAATTGTTTTTTAAAATAATTTTCTCTTAATTGCAAAAAGTGGCACTAAAAAATGTGGTCAATGTTTTTATTTTCCATTTTTTTTAAATTTAGTTTTGAATTTAATTTGTTTTTTTTTTTGGGTTTGTTTGTTTTTTGTGTTTTCCCTTTGGAACGGGGAAAAAAAACAGTCCCAAAAAAACAAAACTGAGAGCCGATTGGTTCTACAGTTCCCCAGGAAATTGCGATCTCGAAAAAAAGGCCCTTCCTGCTGATCTGTATGTAGAGTGCTTATTGAGTACCATGTATCCCGGGTAGGGGGAAGGCCAGGATGGTAATAAACATCTTATTTTTCCCGGGGAAGAGAAAAAGCTATTACTGAAGTTTGGGTTATAAAATTCTGCGTTAAAAAACTCTTTTAAAAACCCTGCAAATTTAGAAGGATTTTCCAAATTTTTAAAACCCTTGGGGACCATCTGAGCATATATAGTCAATGGATGGTTGGCTACTGGCTACATTCTAGCTCCCCTTGTACCCACCAAAAAAGGGAAAACCACTTTGAGCTTATTTTTTTCCAGTAAATACATAAAATTCAGTAATTGAAAAAAGTATGCAGCAAGCTAAAAATTTCCCAGTGTTGGGAGTATTTGCTGACTTTTATATTTAAATCTCTTGGTGCAGGGTGTTATATAAAACATTGAGCCCTGACCTTGCACCATGTCAAGACAAACCTGAAATCAGTTTATTTTTTTTTTTTCTTATGGTTTCATCGGGTTAAATTCTTATTGAATCCCAAACTGTCCTGAATTTTGGTTGTATATGTCTGGAGAACATTAGTTAAATATTGCTTGCTTCTGCAAGGCAAACGTATGCATAAAGTAATTTTTAAACTTGGAAAACCTTTTAATTTTCCCCTGTTTGGAAAACCCACTGTTGCAATGAACTGCATTTATGTGGCCATTTTAGAACCCCCAGGGACATTTTACAAAAAAAGGCCCAAAAAAAATAAAATTTTTTTTAAGTCCCAGTAAAAAAACAAAATGGCTTTGTTTTTAGGAAAAAAATTGTTTTCTTTTTAAAAATGGGCTGCACTTAATTGATCAAAAGGCAGACATAGCCAGTAGAGGGCTCCTGTGCAAAAAAAAAAGGGAGCTAGTCCCTTACGTTTTGTTGTCAAGAATTTTTGGGAGAAAAATTTTTTAAACCCAAAAATTAAAACCCTAAGGGATATACATGAAAGCAAAATGAAAAAGGGTTTTTAACTTCTGACTTTCAGGCTCCCTTTTCTTTACCCCCCACCTTTCGCTTTTTAAAAATGGACTTCCATGTTTTATAGAAAATTCTTAACCCCATATATTTCATATATAAAAGGCTTGCAAGTTTTTTAGCAAATTTTTAGTTATGCTTTGTCATGTAATGCATTGTTACTGTTTCCTCCTAAAAAACTAAATTTAAATTTGTTTTATTTTTTTTAGTTTTTTTGTAAATCCACCTTTGACTTACAAGAATCCTTCTGAACATGCTCTGGACCAGATTCAAGCATTTCTCAACCAAAATCTGATCCTGAGTGTCTTCTCTTCGTTCCCAATTTTAGGGTATGTTGGTCAACTCACTTGGGTACGAATACCGCTTTTACTTCAACTCTACCCACACATGTTCAATTTGAGTTGAGGTCTGAAGACTGTGGGGCACATCCAACAACTCTACTTCATTGTCATTGAGCCATTTCTTTGTCAATCTCGACATATGCTTCAGATCATTGCCCTGTTAGAACACTGTCATCCTTTTTATGTGAGATAGAGATAGATGCGAGATAGATAAATAGATAGATAGATAGATAGATAGATAGAGGCTCGGACTGGCGCATAAGGGTGCAGAGGGAAACCCCAGTAGGCCCCTGGACATCGTGGACCCCTGAGAATAGCAGGCCTGAGGTTGCTTTTCAGGGAGAAAGGCAGAGAAACAGAGACAGTAAGCAACAGGCATATAGAGTATATGCAATCAAGTAAATTAGCTGTAGAATGAAACCTAAGAATCAACTCCATTGGTAGGCCCCAGGCACCCCAATGTGACACTGGATAGATAAATAAATAGATCGATAGGATATATATTTATAAGATAAGTATAAAGGCCTACATTTATTTACAAGCTTATGTGGAAGCCTCCATTCCTACTTGCAAATCAGAAGTTGTATGCTTCCTGTCCAGGCTAATATCCAAACATGTGACGGATGCATTTTGCTCTGTGTTACCAAAGATGATGCTCAGAATTGTCAGCTGGGCTACATTACAACTAAGGTAAGTAACCCCAAACAGGACTGTCTTATCTATTGGGCACACTTGGTGGTTGCCAATGACTCCATAAGCATAGGGGCCCTAGGTGGTCAGAGGTATGGTGATAATATTTGTTTCTTATATAGTGGTGTTATTTGGTATTTGTGTAACTATCATTTAGAGGTTACATACATAGAAAATTTTCTTATAGCTATTTGTATGCACTTATATATAATATAAATTATTTTACAGTATCTTGCAACAGTTAGTACACCCCTCACATTTTTATAAATAGGGTATTATATCTTTTCATGGGACAACACTGAAAATATGACACTGTGACACAACGTAAAGTAGTCAGTGTACAGCTTTTATAACAGTGTAAATTTAAATAAATAACTCAACACACAGTCATCAATATCTAAATTACTGAAAACAAAAGTGAGTATACCCCAAGTGAAAATGGAAAAATTGTGCCCAATTTGCCATTTTCCCTCTATGGTGTTATGTGACTCATACTCTCTCATACTGGTCACTGGAAATTCAACATGGCGCCGCATGGCAAATAACTCTCTGAGGATCTGAAAAAAGAATTGTTGCTCTACATAAATATTTCCAACACCCTGAAACTGAGCTGCAGGATGGTGGCCAAGGCCATATAGCAGTTTAACAAGACAGGTTTCACTCAGAACAAGCCTTGCCATGGTCGACCACAGAAGTTGAGTTTACATGCTCAGCGTCATATCCAGAGATTGTCTTTTCAAAGATTGCCAGCATTACTGTTGAGGTTAAAGGGGCAGGAGGTCAGCCTGTCAGTGCTCAGACCATACGCTGCACAAATTGGTCTGCATGGCTGTCGTTCCGGAAAGAAGTCTTCTCTAAAAATGATGCCCAAGAAAGCCCAGAAACAGTTTACTGAAGACAAACAGACTAAGGACATGGGTTACTGGAACCATGTCCTGTGGTCTGATGAGACCAAGATAAACTTATGAGGTTCAGATGACACCAAGCGTGTCTGTCAGGAACCAGGTGAGGAGTACATAGACAAATGTGTCTTGCCTACAGTGGGAGTGTCATGGTTTGGTGACATACTGTGACATACTGAAACAGAGCATGATTCCCGCACTTCGGAAACTGGGCCACAGGGCAGTATTCCAACATGATAGTGACGCCTCTTGTACACCTCCAAGAGGACCATTGCCTTGCTAAAGAAAATGAGAATAAAGGTGCTGGAATGGCGAAGCATGTCTTCAGACCTAAACCCTGTTGAGCATCTGTAGGCCATCCTCAAACCAAAGGTGGAGGAGCACAACTCCATGCTATTGTCATGGAGAAGTGGAAGAGGAATCCAGTGACAACCTGTGAAGCTCTTGTGCACTCCATGCCCAAGAGAATTAAGGCACTGCTGGGAAATAATGGTGGCCACACAAAATATTGACACTTTGGGAACAATTTGTCCATTTTCACTTAGGGGTGTACTCATTTTTGTTGTCAGCGGTTAAGACATTGATGGTTGTATGTTGAGTTATTTTTATGGCACACCGAATTTATACTGTAATACATGCTTTACACTGATACTTTACATTGTGTCATATCTTCAGTGTTGTCCCATGAAATGATATAATACAATAATTACAAAAATTTGAGTGGTGTACTCACTTTTGTGAGATACTGTATATAAATACATCTTTATAGGCTCTAACAACTCCACTGTTTTTCAAACACATAGGAAAGACACATAAACGCTGAATATATGAATTCTTTCAAAGTGCATTTCAGCTGCCTGTAATATATACAGTATAAAAATCATGAGGATCTAAGTACACAGTTTTGATCAAAACCGTGATGGCCTATCCACCATCAGCAAGATAAGGCCTGCTCTAAAAAAATTTGACCTCTCTCATTGCCTCTATACATTTTAGGGTATAATGGTCCCAGCCAGTGTCGGACTGGGGGGTCTGGGGCCCACAGGGGAAATTGGTCTTGGGGGCCCACCCTACTGTACATAAATGCGCCCATTTTACCACATAATACAGTGTGCAAAACAGTAGTATATTGTATAGTACGCAAGACCAAGGGGGTCACATCTGTTTGTCTCACACATTTGTCACAGCTAACATATCATAGACACATGGCTAAGTAGCTCCATGCACATCCCCCTCCACCCACGCACCTCACCACCTTCTAAAACAAATACCAGCAAGAAAGTAAAATTGAAACTCCTATCACAGAGTCAGGTGTTCTCTCACTTTTAGGGCCAGTTCACACGGCTTATTGCCGATGTAATTGCGAGGACGGATTTCGCCCTGCAATTACGCCGGCTGCTGTGCAGCGGGGGTGGGGGGCCGACAGCTCGCCGGCCCCATTGACAGTCATTATTCACGGCGCGTACACGCCGTAAATAATTGACATGTCCCTTTCTCCCTGCTGAGAACTGTGGATTACCGTAATGACAGGGACGGATTTCAGCCGTACTGCAACGCAAATACGGCATGCAGTACGACTGAAATCCGTGCTCAAATGAGCCGTGTGAATGAGGCCTTACAATCAGGGACACATGTATGCTTCCACTATACTCGCACCGATATAACCTACAACACCACCATATGGAGACCACATAGTGGTCCAACACCAGCTCAGGTATAACCTACATCACCGCCATATAGAAACCACATAGTGGTCAGACACCGCTCGGGTATAACCTACAACATCACCATATAGAGACCACATAGTGGTCAGACACCAGCTCGGGTATAACCTACGACACCACCATATAGAGACAACATAGAGGTCAGACACCATCTCAGGTCACATCACATTACAGTGAATACAGCACTGATCCAATATAGAAGTAAAATAACCCCTGAAATCATGGGCTCACCAGAGACGTCTTATCTGATGAGTCGTTCTCTTCTGAGTCGTTCTTATTCCCTCTTCTTCTGTATCTGTTTCACACCGCCATGATGACTTGTCCCAGCCACAACTCATCCCTGCAGAAATTACACACAAATTGTTACAGATGCCCTCGTCCCGGGTCGCAGGCGCATCCGTGCTCCTCACCTGAGCGGCGCCGCGTCCCGCATGTCGGGGCGCAGGTGCGCTCATCCCCCTGCTCCTTCAGGAGCATACTTACACCGCCGCGATCCTGCTGCAAGCTCTGTCCCTCGGCGCGCGCGGCCCCGCCTCCTAGGGCGTGCGCGCTGGCAGTGTTAAATTTAAAGGGACAGTGCACCGGTAATTGGCTATTGCCGGTCACTGCCCCTATTTAAGCCCGCCTCTTCCTGGCTACCCTGCCGGATCTTTAGTGCCATTTGCCTTTAGAGAAAGCGGTCCCAGTCTTGTCTGATTACCGTGTACCGTACCGTTGCTTCCGTTCCTCGACCACGATTCTTGTCGCCTGCCCTGACCTTCTGCCTGTCCACAACCATGAACCATAGCCGCCTGTTCTGACCTTCCACCTGTCCCCGACTACGAGCCTGCCTGACGATTTTGTACCGCGCTACACCTCGGCTGCCTCCGCAAGCAAGTGACATCAGGGGTAGCGACCTGGTAGACTCCCGCCGCAGCAAGTCCATCCCGCTTTGCGGCGGTCTCTGGTGAAAACCGGGACCTACTTAGATTCCGCTCCCTGGCGTGGCTTACGCCAACGCTTGCGGTGGTCCAGAGGATCCGACCGTGACACACATATCTTAGAATCCTCACTTTTCCAGCATCTCTTTACCTATTCCCACCTCTGTACAGGGGTGGGAGAGTGAGTACAAGCCATACTTAGAGGGCCCAGTATCCTAAAAGTGAGGTGGAGGGACTACCCCCTGGAGATAATGCTACAACTATGGGCTGCTCCCCTGACAATTATATTACCAGGTAGGTAGGCAAGACCCTAGGTAGGTAGGCAAATGGGCAAGGCCCCAGGAAGCTAGATAGGCACTATTTAGGTAGGCAGACACCCACTAGATAAGTTGGTATGCATGTCCCAGGTAGTTTGGTGAGTAGGCCCAAGTAAGGTAGATAAGTAGGCCCCAGTTAGGTAGGCTGTAGGTAGGTGTTGGTGAGTCTCAGTTAGTTAGGCTGTAGATTGGTGTTAGTGGGCCCCAGTTACGTAGGCTGTATGTAGTCAGGGCCCCCCCTTTAGATAGGCTGGAGGTAGGCAGGGCCCCCTTTATACATTAGGTAGAAAGTCAGGGCCCCCTTTAGACATTAGGTAGGAAGTCAGGGCCCCCTTTAGACATTAGGTAGGAAGCCAGGGTCCCCTTTAGACATTAGGTAGGAAGCCAGGGCCCCCTTGATACATTAGGTAGATAGCCAGGGCCCCCTTGATACATTAGGTAGGTAGCCAAGGCCACTTTAATACATTAGGTAGGTAGTCAGGGCCCCCTTTATAGATTAGCTAGCCAGGGCCCCCCTTATAGAATAGGAAGCCAGTGCCCCCCTTATAGATTAAGTAGCCAGGGCCCCCCTTATAGATTATGTAGGTAGCCAGGGCCCCCCTTATAGATTAGGTAGGTAGCCAGGGCCCCCTTTGTAGATTAGGTAGGTAGCAGGGCCCCCTTTGTAGATTAGCTAGCCAGGGCCACCCTTTATAGATAAGCTAGCCAGGGCCCCCCTGCATAGTTTAGGTAGGTAGCCAGGCCCCCCTGTATAGATTAGGTAGCCAGGGCCCCCCTGTATAGTTTAGGTAGCCAGGGCCACCCCCCTGTATAGTTTAGGTAGCCAGGGCCCATCCCCCTGTATAGTTAGGTAGCCAGCTCCCCCCCCCTGCATAGTTTAGGTAGCCAGCCCCCCCCTGCATAGTTTAGGTAGCCAGGCCCCTCTGCATAGTTTAGGTAGCCAGCCCCCCCCTGCATAATTTAGGTAGCCAGGCCCCACCCTCTGTATAGTTTAGGTAACCAGCCCCCCCCCCCTGCATAGTATAGGTAGCTAGCCCCCCCCCTGCATAGTTTAGGTAGCCAGGGCCCACCCAGGGCTGTATTTATAGGTCGTGCTGCCCTAGGCACTAAACCCTAATACGCCCCTATTAACTAATTAGCTTACCACGGCCCTTTCATATTATGCCACACCCCTTTACAAAAGCCACACCCACTATGACCATGTAACAGCTCAAGAAGAAAGCTAACTGAAGGGTTTGCCATCACCCAGCTTTCCTAGATGTTGGAGACCTATCAGCATACAGGATAGACTGGAGATCCCACCACACTGTGCCTGCACCAAAAACCATTAGACTTCAACCAATAAAAGCCACCCTGGCTTAAAGGGAATATGTCACAAATATTTTATTTATCAACTCCAAACCCTGCTCCATATTCCTTTCTTCTTTGACATTTTTATTTTCTGATTGTAGATTTTAATTTGGTCATCTGTATATGATTACGATCTATGACAGACATTCTCAACCATAGCAACAAATCAGACTTCATTTTCCCAGAATGTTCTAAGAAATGAAGGCGGGGTGGTGGTGGTGGTGGGGGGGGGGGACAGAGAAGACACTGGGGCCCCTCCCCTTCACAGGGGGACGGGGTCTCATAGTTAGATGGAAGGTCTAATAAGATTATATAGGTGAGATGGCCAGGGGGTCAGACAGCATAAGGCTACTCTCACACAGAGCCTTTTTGATGCGTTTGTTAATGTGTGTTTTCGTGTAGAAAGGCGCGGTGATTAATACTGTACATTGCTGCTGTGCAAAAATTGTGATTTTACCGCGATTTTTGTGCAGTAATGTACAGCATCAATTGTTGTGCACTCCTGCAAAAAAACCCAACACATTAAACAAACGCATCAAAAACGCGCTGTGTGGAGCACCCTTTGGTGTTAGCTGCGCCATTGGCCCTAAGAGGTGCCGCCCCAGAAAACCCCCCTATATGATACCTATATACACATCACATGAGTGCCCTATTGAACTGACAACTATACACACTCAATTTTACACAGTCATATAGTCTGATCCTCCTATTATTATTTGAAAACCCATAATCTGATGCCTCCTTATTGTTAGACAGCTACATTTTTAATCTGATAACCTTCCCCATTATATGGATAGACAGCTCCACTATATCTGATACCCTATTATGATAGGCAGCTCCCATATGTCTGAATACCACTATGAAGGACAGCTCCATATAGTGTGATACCTCCCATTAATGATAGACAGCTCCATTAGTCTGATACCTCCTATTTATATGACAGCTCCATATAGTCTATACCTCTTATTATATGATAGACAGCTCCATATAGTCTGATACCTCCCATTATAAAAGACAGTCCATATAGTCTGAACCTCCTATTATATGACAGACAGCTACATATAGTCTCATACCTCCCATTATATGATAGACAGCTCCCTACCGTCTGATACCTTCTAATCTATAATAGACAGCGACATACAGTCTGATACCCCCAATGATACACAGCTCCATATGGTCTGATACCTCCTATTATATGATAGAAAGCTCCATATAGTCTGATACCTCCTAATATATGATAGACCAGGCCCCCCATATAGCTGATACCTCCCATTATTGATAGCAGCTCCGTATAGTCTGATACCTCCTATGATAAGACAGCTCCATATAGTCTGATACCTATAACATGTTCCCCTGCCTTCCCCCATCCTCCCACCATTCCGAATACATCTCACTCACATTTCCCTGCCTCCACTGCCCACTCGCGTTTCCCCTGCCTCCACTGCCCATCACATTTTTCCCCTGGGCCCCCACTGCCCAGATCACGTTTCCCCCCGCCTCCTGCCCAGTCACGTTTCCCCTTTCCTCCACTGCCCAGGGCACGTTTCCCCTGCCTCCACTCCCCAGTCACGTTTCCCTGCCTCCACTCCCCAGTCACGTTTCCCCTGCCTCCACTCCCCAGTCACATTTCCCCCCAGTCACATTGCACCTGCCTCCCCCCAGTCACATTTCCCCCCAGTCACATTGCACCTGCCTCCCCAGTCACATTGCACCCACCTGCCTCCCCAGTCACATTTCCCCCCAGTCACATTGCACCTGCCTCCCCAGTCACATTTCCCCCCAGTCACATTGCACCTGCCTCCCCAGTCACATTTCCCCCCAGTCACATTGCACCTGCCTCCCCAGTCACATTGCACCCACCTGCCTCCCCAGTCACATTGCACCCACCTGCCTCCCCAGTCACATTGCACCTGCCCCCACTCCCCAGTCACATTGCACCTGCCCCCCACTCCCCAGTCACATTTCCCCCCAGTCACATTGCACCTGCCTCCCCAGTCACATTTCCCCCCAGTCACATTGCACCTGCCCCCCACTCCCCAGTCACATTGCACCTGCCCCCACTCCCCAGTCACATTGCACCTGCCCACCCTTCCCCCCCGTCACATTGCACCTTCCCCACACACCCCCCCCCTCCCACATTGCACCTGCCCCCCCTCTCCCCAGTCACATTGCACCTGCCCCCCACTCCCAGTCACATTGCAACTCCCCCTTCCCCCCCAGTCAACATTGCACCTGCCCCCCACCCCATCACAAATTTGCACCTCCCACCCTTCTTCCTCCACAGTCACATTGCACCCACCTGCCTCCCACTCCCCAGTCACATTGCACCTGCCCCCCACTCCCCAGTCACATTGCACCTGCCCACCCTTCCCCCCCCCCCCCCAGTCACATTGCACCTGCCCCCCACTCCCCAGTCACATTTCACCTGCCCACCCTTCCCCCCAGTCACATTGCACCTGCCCCCACCTCCCCGTCACATTTTCACTGCCACCCACCCCCAGTCACATTGCACCTGCCCCCCCCTCCCCCGTCACATTGCACCTGCCCACCCTACCCAGTCACATTGCACCTGCCCCCCCACTCCCCAGTCACATTGCACCTGCCCCCACTCCCCAGTCACATTGCACCTGCCCCCCACTCCCCAGTCACATTTCCCCCCAGTCACATTGCACCTGCCCCCCACTCCCCAGTCACATTGCACCTGCCCCCACTCCCCAGTCACATTGCACCTGCCCCCCACTCCCCAGTCACATTGCACCTGCCCCCCTTCCCCCCCGTCACATTGCACCCTCCCCCACCCCAGTCAGATTGCACCTGCCCACCCTTCCACCCCCCTCCACCCTCTGAGTCACTTACCTGTCCTGCAGAGTGGGAGGCCTCGGTCTTCCTCTCTTCGGCGCCGTCCGTGCGCTGCTGAACGGGAGGGCCGCGCTGCTGAGCGGAAGGGCCGCGCTGCTGAGCGGGAGGGCCGCGCTGCTCCGCTCTCTCTCCCCGGCCGGCGGCAGCTTCCGCTCTTCAGTGGCGGGCGCGCCACTGAAGAGACAGGCACCATCAGCGCAACTTGCTGATGCTGCCTGTCATTACAACGGAGCGCCGAAAGGGAGAGTGGTATGTCCCTACTGGCGCTCCGTTGTCCGCTGCCGCTCTGCAATAAAAAATAAATAAATAAAAAATCCCACCGCTGCCACCAATGATAAACTCAGTAGCGGCGGCGGCAACCTCCAACACCGGAGCGGAGGAAATAAAAAAAAAAAAAAATTTTCAAATGAACTCCTGCTGCAGTGCCGCCCCCTAGCAGGCGCCGCCCTAGGCACGTGCCCACAGGTGCCTAGTGGGAAATATGACCCTGTATAGTTTAGGTAGCCAGGGCCCCCTCCCCCCTGCATAGTTTAGGTAGCCAGGGCCCCCCTGAATAGTTTAGATAGCCAGCCCCCCCGATTCACCGATCCCCCGGTGGCCCAGTCCGAGCCTGGTCCCAGCTATAATCTGTTTTAATTAAAAATAGCCATTTTTTGGCGCTGGACTGCTGAGGAAACTGGGCATGAATCAGTGTGCTTGAGGTTCAAAGCTAGTTCAAAGCTTGGTTTCATATTTTGGCATGGTTAGAGGTGTGGTCTGGTGGTGATGTTGTGTGCTTGGGCAGGGCCAATGCATTGCTTTGCCCAGCGGCCCATAATGCTGTTAAGACAACACTGATCCCACCAGTAACATGTTACGGTACCTCCACCCTGGTTTAGGCAGCATGAGTGAGCAGACGGGCTCCTTTTTAAATACTTCACTGGCAATTTATGTTCATGAACAACTGGAAGTAGTCCTCAGACCAGTGACCAATGGTGTGGTTGATGTATCCACCCTCACTAATATAATAGTCTTTAGATGAGCTACATTATAATTGTCTAACCTGAGGACACAAGGCTTCTCAAACAGTATGATGTACGATATGTTACGTTGTGTGGAAATATGGGTATTGTAATTTAATAGGTCAGATTTTAGTTTTGAAATTTTACTAAGTATTAATTGCTACAATTATCAAAAAATCTATGTATGGGGTAACCTTTCTGAATGGACCAAATGTCTAGCATAAGAACGATCTAAGCCTTCATTCTGTTCTGTTACTAAAGAAGCATAGAAAGTGAATGGTCAGATGATTACTATATACTTGATAATCTGTAATGTGACGAAAACAAATGCCTATACTCAGCCAAAATATGAAAGATTGTGCATGTCTGTATTGAAAGTACTGTAATTAGTATAATTACCATCTACTTTAGTTTTAGTTTGTTATTTTAAAACCCAACAAGACGGATGTTAAAATAATTTTTTAACATATGAATAAGAATGGTCACAACTGATTTGCATGTTTTTGTATACAGTTCTCTGTAATCATGTACATAGCATCACTAATGCTGGTTTCAGAAATAGCTGCATTTATACGCCACAGCATCATCTCATTCTACTCGCCAAGTATACAGATAATGAAGCAATTAAACCTAATTAATGTCTATTTAAAGAAGCTATGCCATGCCTGTAAGAATAGTATTGTTCCAGAGTAATAATCATTCTAAATGATTACTAATTACTATACTATACCTAATTTACCATAGCAGATGTAAATTTTATTTTGATCAGAATGACTTGCAAAACAATGGGGCCGTTTTATCAATCCTGTCTAAAACTTAGACAGTGCAAATGGAAGCACCATAAGATGTGGTGCATCTTGTCATAACTATTGGTCGGTTCACTTTTCAGTTACCAGTGTTGTGGCATTTTAAACCACACTTCTAATGAAGTCACTTTTCTTCCCAGCAAGTCCCCATCAAGTGAGCCATGAAAAGTGTCTAGGAAAATATATTCTAGACATGCAGCAAAAGTCTTCCTGCGTTCCTTCTTCATAATGGGACTGGTAGTTGATAGGAGGAGTGCATAGTGCACCATATATCCCTCTTTATAAAGTGTATCACTCTTAGCATTAGTCTGTCCAACATGGACTTTTAACTCTGATCCTGGCTTCTATGGACCTTTAGGGTCTACCTTTATCTGTTAAAGGGCTGTGAGTAGCTTAAAATGTTGCAGGATTCACTACACCTTGGTGGCCTTATCTGTATCAACTTTGGTAATTACCATGAACTATAACATGAAACTTTATGGGTAACTGTGATTTCTATAGTATGCAGGTCCATACTGATTCTTGTATTCTTGTTGTGAAGTGGAAGCTATCCAGGATGTGTATTATTCTCTCTAATTTGCTACACTTTAGATCTATGCACTATTGCTTCCTTAATAAACTTGGAGATCCCAGCGACAGTGTGTTAGAATGTAATGATAGCATGAGTGTTTTTGGTTATAGTATTTAAAGAGACAGTACTCAATTACCTTCCAATGAACCTGTGACCCCTGGCTACTTAAGCAACTTCCTGCCCTTGTTCCTGGTCCATTTATTGGTGTTCATCCTAGAAGCCTGACCCCGGTTTGCTGTGCTCTTGCTGACTTAACCCTTGAGTCACCTGTGTACCTGCATTTAATCTGCGCTATCCTTCGCACCTGTTCCCTGCTGTTCCTGACATTGTACCAATCTGCTACTGTTGCTGTTATCTGTTGCTGTACCAAGTCCGTTTCCTGCCTAGGACTCTGCTACCTATCCTCGGTTACACCTGCTGTGACCTGTCTCCGTTACCGGTGTCCCTGTCCTGTACTTCAGCTACCACTGCAAGTTATACCATCTATGCTCATGGTGGCCCACAAGATCCACTATACCGGCGTTTTTAATCACCTGCGTTACAAAAAGTGACAGTGGCATTGTTAGGGACAAGTGACAAGGTATTAGGTAAATGGCCTCTAGTGAAATTGCCTTTAGCCTTAGGCTATGTTCACATGGCTGATTGACGCCGTAATTGCCGGACGGATTTCGCCTGCAATTATGGCATGTGTACGGGGGGGGGGGGGGGGGCGGGGTGGGGGGCCCGGCAGCTCGCCGTCCCCATAGACTTTCATTATCCACAGCACGTATCCCGCCGGGATAATGAACAATTCTCTATGAGAACTGTGGATTACCGTTTATTTTTTAAAAATTAAACACGACAGGGACTGATTTCTGCCATATTTGCATGCAGTATGCCGCGCAATACGGACTGAAATCCGTCCCCAAATCAGCCGTGTGAACATAGCCTTAGACTTCGTGCCTCAGAACAAGTGGTGATGACATTCGTGATTATGTCATAAGTAAGAATCAAGATGGAAGGTGATTTCTACAGGCGCAAAAGCTAATTATATTGTGCACTGATAATAAAATCTGCAAGACAAAGCATTGGCTGTACCCTGGAGCAAAGTGAGTCTCATGATTAAGACTGTACAGTGCATGATGATATTATAGGTGGAGTTGTTAATTATTAATTATGACATAAATATTGGTTGGGAAGTTATTAGTGAAAATTTTTAAATGTTTTACTGGTTAGCATAAGATGTTCCAAAATTCGACTTGTTTTTATTTTGCTGAATACAATAAAAGCTAAAGCTTTCTGATGGGCATTTACTTAAGGGGGTTTTCTCACCACAACAATTAGCTTTAAACATGTAGGAAAAGGTAAAAAAAAAAATACTATTACCAAATACATTGCTGTGATGATTTTGCTTGAATAGAGACTTCATCTACTGCTTGTCTAGGTTACCAGCTATCCCTCTCTGCTCTCATTACTCCAGCATTCCTGTCTGACCATGGTGACTCACTCCCTGCTGTGTTATCTTCAGCACAGGAGCTTGTTTACCTAAGTTACTGATCAACTTTAACTCTTTAGGGCTTTGTAGCCTTGTGTTCCACAGTCTACAAACCTCCTGTACTCATGTCACTATAAAGGTATGTTCACACGTGCTAATTTCAACACGTATTTCGCGGCGTATTTGCGCTGTAATACGAGCGAGATGCATGCCGAAATTACGGTAATCGATAGTTCACATAGAGAACGCGCCGCTATAACGCCATGTGAATATACCCTAACAGGGATAGGTAAAAATAGCAGAGCTGCTATGCCATTCACTGTTGTAGAACTATCCACAGCCTAACCCGGAAGTCTGAAACTGGCTGTGAAGAGCAGGCTCTGTAAAACAGCATGGTGAGAAGACCCCTTTTAAAGTGGTGTTCCATTTTGCACTTCGATGACATATCGATAGGATATGCTATCAAAGTGTGATAGACGTGGGTCCAACCTATGGGGACGGCGTTACCAATTCTAATAAATGCACTCTCGCAGCTTAGAATGTGTTATGCTGGTCGTTCTTGCACATAACTCTCCATTTTGTTCTATGGGAGATGTGAGTACAGTCGAACACACCGCTCACCTGTATTCAGAATCCCCATAGAACAGAATGGGACCTGTACCTATCACACTTTGATGGTATATCCTATCGATATACCATCAAAGTGCAAGATGTGAACACCCCTATGGCAAAGGTACTGTCACTATCTTGTGTTGTTCCCACCAACAGGTTCCCTTTAAGTAAAATAATATTTTTTTTGACATTGCTTATGATCCCCTCATAGTCCTGGCATTGCCGCTCAGCCCAGTAAATGAAGTAAATGAGCAGCAATACTAGACATAGGAAAAAGAAAGGTATTTTAATAATCTCTGGACAATCTCGCACGCGCGCGCTCTCTCTCGGCTAAATAGTACACTTATGACTATAGCAGTGTACACTTATGACTATAGCAGTGTGAACTAATGGTTTGTTTTTTCTTTCTACAGGATGTTGGCTAACAGGGTACCTTGCATGGGAAAATGGGAGCAGCACAGTCTACATACACTTCACCAAACTACACCAGCTGGTCCACTTCTTACTTCCATTTGTCTGCCTGCGATTGCCTTTGCTGAATACAAACTAACTTCCTGCTGTCTCTACTCATCATGCTGTCATGCAAGAAAAGCCATGTCATCCATATCTGATAGGATGCTGAGCATTCCTTTTCACGTCACTTTCCCATGCATCTACAGTTGCTGTCGTTAAGAAGAAAGTGGACCAATGAATTACTTACCCCCTCAATATCTGTACTGGAGGGAATCATATGACTGGAATTATGTGGAATTCTTATTTTGCTTAAGAGACTTATGGTTTTGCTGCTACAATGAGAATTGTACTTTGTTATATAGGGTGTGGAACTATTAAAAGGGTAAAGGTTTTGCATTGGAGTAGCAACACTTCATAGCCATCTCTCTCTTACCCATGATGCACTTTTAATTGAAACATTTAAAAAGAAAGTTTTAATGGCTGATATTGTACTTTTTATTTTAACGAAGGCCACCTTTATGTCTAATGCCATATTTACAGTGTTAGGCTTTATGGATTTTAATCCTTACTGAGCGCAGTAGAAGGCAGCATGAATAGTTGATATTGTGGTTTCTTGTACAGGCTAGATGGCAAAAGAGATCTGTAAATGTTTATTCTACTCACATTTCTTTTAAAACTCCCCCTAAACAGCACCCCAATTAGGAACAGAGCAAACGTTTGAAAAAAACCCAAAAATTCCCCCGGGTTAAAAAATCGACAAGGGGGAGGAATTTTGCTGAGGTCTAAGAGATACGGGAAAAAATTTAAACCTCCCTAATTTCATGATCCGGGAAGCCCGAGAAAATTCTCCATACACACAGCCCTTTCATGATAATTGGAATAGTATGGGCATGCCAATGATGAAATGGGGGCCAAGTGGAATTTTTTTCCCCCAGACACCCCTTTTCTTGGAACCACAACCCCCCACCCTTTTCCTCCTGATTTTTTTTTGTTTTGCTTACTTGTCTTGATGAAAAAAAATTTTGGCAATTCGTCCCATCACTTGAGGTTTAAAACGGGGTAGAAGACCATTTATTTAATTTTATTGCACTTTTCAGATGTAGCCGAGTCCAAAAGAAACTGAGGTTTTGGGGCCGCATTTATCTTTAAGAAAGAGTGGAACTGATGTAACGTATCCCCATTATTTTTTCAAAAGTTTGAGAAACTCTTTAAAATCACATTGTGATTCAGTGTATATGTTTACTAATTCAAATAAAGCATTTGCTCATTCACCTTTTCTGCACAGCGCCTGCTATTTGAAGTAGACGTGCATTTTTTACAATTCTGTGGATTCAATATAAAAAGGGATTTGGCAGTATGGATTGGGCATAAACTTTTTTTGTGTAGGGTATTTAGTACATTATATACTGTATTTCTATAGCTTTGTTTGTAAAAAAGGAGAAAAAAAAGACAAAAACAATATCACCTAGCAGTTTAAACTACTGTTTTAATACCCTTTTTTTTTTTTACCTTGGAATCAATCCAAAATTTTTTTGGGGTTCCAAATCTCTTTCTGTCGTTACATGTTTCCAGAATTGTAACTTTTAACCTGTTGGGAACAGCCGACCTATCCATTTGTTTCCAAAATTAAAATAAGACACATTATTCTTTGGTAAATTTGAAGAAACTCTGTATTGTTATTAACATTCCCACTGTGATGAAGGCGACTTGTGTGTGTGGAAGGAAGTGAACTGAAGTGTTTGTGTTTTGTTGGATTATTAGGGGCAATGCACTTTAGGACTTTTTTTAGAACATTTTTTTTATCCCTTTAAAATTTCTGTGCAAAATTAAAATGTTGTTTTTTTATTTTTTTTTTATAATCACATCATAAAACAAACAAAAAGGGGCTTTTTTTTTAGGAATGTAAAACCTCTTCATAAATATTGTTATGCCCGTGGATATATGAGGGTAGGGTTTACACTGCGTTTCTTACCTCTGTGTATTTATCGGGGACCCTGAAAAAATTCCCCCCATGTTACTGCCTTAACCTGACCCCAAATAAAAAATAAGCAAAAAAGTCCTATTTGACTACGTTTACTCCCCTTTTGGACCACAGGGAGGGGGAAACCCACCGTTGAGCCTTTACATGAGGGCCCCGCGGGGCGTGTCAGGCCTAGGGCTGCTTTTCAGGGAGGAAGGCAGAGGAGAGACAGAAATAAAGAGGCAGGTGCAAGAGTCATGTGCAAGATGTACTCCATGGGGCTCGGGAACTCTCCATTTAAAGGCTCTAAAAAAAACTTATTTTTTGGGGGCCCTAAGAATCAACTCACAAAGGGGGTATAAAAAATCATCTTCCCTGGTCCCCCCAAGGACAAAACTCCACGGGGGGGGGGTTTCAGAATCTTTCCCCCACTGGAGGACCCAAAAATCACCCTTTTTGGGCCCAAAACAACCCACTGTTGGGCCTGGGAATAAACCCCCCACTGAACCCCCGGAACAACTCCCTTGTGGGCCCCGGAATCATTTTCACGGGGGGGTTAGAATAATTTTCCACTTTGGTCTTAACTAAACTCCTCTGATGGGCTCCAAGAATTAACTCCACTAGTGAGCCCCAAGGAACAACTCCACTGGTGGGGCCCAAACCCTTTTTGATAATGCTTTCTCAAATTTTCCGAGGTTGTTTTTTATTTTGTTTTTTAAGCATGTAGAATATTTTTTGAGTCCCAAAAAGAAAGCATGTACGTTTGGCAAATAAGCAACATGGAATTTTGCTTTATTTTTGGCAAAATTTGGGCACCATATTTGATATCCATTGGGGTACCTTTTTCATGGTACCCCAATGGAGACAACTGAGCATAATGCAATGTGAACCTTATTTAGAGGATTAAAAACTGAAGAGCTTGTTGTCTTACTGGACCCATTTCAGAAACCAGAATTGACAGCTTGGAAAAAAGCTGCTTTGAGATCTCCTTTAATCTGCCACCTCTCTCCAAGATCTGAAAATCTGTGAAGTCTTTTAGTGCAAAAGGCACCCAAGGATGATTCTGGATTGAGAGGGTATACTTAATCAAGGTACCACAAAAAGAGGGGAATGGTCCAATTAAATTTGACCAGGAGACTTATCTTTCTCAGTGTATGCCCAAGTTAGTGCCTAACAATCTTGGGTTGTGTCAGGTGGATTGATCTATTGAAGCTAATTGACAATTATGGACAGGAATTTTGAAGGCTACACGTATTTTCACTATATTTGACAAGGTTAGATCTGGATTGTTGTGCCACATTTTCTCAAAAGTTCAGTCATATCCAGAAAGTAAGTGTCATGTAAAGAATATGTGACAGACAGGTACAACATCTTGCTGACATGACCCTCAAGTAGAAACAGATGTAAAGTGACAAGCTATTGGAACAAGAACTATTGGTGTGTTTTCATATGCAATGCACAACGTAGAGGTTACTGAGGTCTAAAACATATTTTGTTGCCTATATCACATACATGTTTCCTGTCATTTCAGGTCACAGGACCACAGAAAAAATACAGGAGCATAATGATGAATTGCTGTATTTGTTCAATTGCAACATTTTCTTCTAAATATCTACACCAAGCTTTTCCAGCTGGGTTTCCACAGCAGACAACAATGACAAGCACTGCCAAAGTTGCAGGATGACGCTGCCTGGCTGACATTCATGAAATTCCACTTAAGCATCTGGGCATCTGGATGACATTGACCCCCTACTTCTGTAAAATGACATGGTACAGCCTGAATACAGTAATGTAACAGCAGAATCAGAAAACTGGCTGTGCCTGGTAAGCACAGAAATAGTGAGAATAGGCAATATTATACTCCGCATTGGTGTTATTCATTGAAATTACAGTGTGCATGGCTGGTCTTGTCCACAATAGGCAGCACTAGGACACTGGTTTTCTTAAGGGAAAATACTATCTACAATCTAATGGGTTAATATTGATAACCAATATCTCCAAAATGCAGTAGCGTAATTGTAATTGGATTTACACAGTATTAAAAGACTCCTTTCTCTTGCAGCAAGGGAAATAAATGATTGAAAAGTTCAACCTCAAGTAATACACAATTAATTATGAGCATTGCCACTTTTCCTAGTTTAATAAGTTCAAAGATATGTTTCCAGCACGTTTTGTAGAAATTATAAAACATAAAGTTTATTTCTGTTGATTAAAATGACTGAACTGTAAGCAGCGTTCTTTTCCCCTAGGCACGTTTCGAGCCCAAAGAACGCCCTTCTGCTCCGTTATTCAGCCTAGTAGGTATAAGGCTTTAGGCCTTAAGCTTACCAGACATCAGCCTCTAGTGCTGACATAGGCAGCGCAATGATGTCACATTATTGCGTCGCTTACGCCAGGTTTCCCAGAGAGAAGCCAGTCTGACGCTCATCGCATTGGGGGAATGTGGAAAAAGGTAAGCTTATTTTTTTTCTTTTCTTTAAGTTATGGGGACCACCTATGACTTACCTAACTGGGGCCATACCTGCAGCCTACCTAATTGTGGCCATAACCACCACCTACCTAACTGGGGCCATACTTACCACATACCTAACTGGGGCCATACCACCTACCTGACTAGAGTCATACCTACCACCTACCTAACTGGGGCCATACCTACCACCTACCTAACTGGTGCCATACCTATCACATACATAACTGGGGCCATATCTACAACCTACCTAACTTTGGCCATACCTACAACCTACCTAACTGGGGCAATACCTATTACCTACATAACTGTGGCCATATCTACACCCTACCTAACTGTGGCCATATCTACAACCTACCTAACTGTGGCCATACCTACAACCTACCTAACTGGGGTCATACCTACCACCTAACTAACTGGGGCCTTATCTACAACCTACCTACCTACCTGGAGCCCAGCTACAACCTACTTACCTGCAGCCCACCTACAACCTACCTACCTGAGACCCACCTACCTACCTGGGGTCCACCTACTACCTACCTACCTACCTACCTGAGGCACACCTACCTAGCTGGGGTCCACCTACTGCCTAACTACCTGGGGTCTATATACAATCTATCTAACTGGAGCCTACTTATCAACCTGGGGTCTACCTACATACCTATCTTCCTACCTAACTGGGACCTTCTACCTGGGGCCTAGAACCTACCTTGGGCCTACCTACTAACCTGCCTGAAGCCTGCCTACCTACCTAGGGCCTACCAACTTATCTAATGGGGTCTACCTACCTAAATAGGGCCTACCCATCCCCTGGGGCATTGCCTGTTTACCTATATAACTAGAGCCTTGCCTACCTACCTACCTGGTAATATGTTTCTGAGGGGTATATGCCATAGTTGTAGCACAATCTGCAGTGGGTTAGTTGTCTGTTCCTCCCCACCCCCATTGGAGATTGTGCCTATAAGCTGTGGACTGTACCCACTCTTCCATCCATGGGGAGTTTGTGCTGATATGGGGAACAGTGAGGGAGGTGCTGGAAATATGAGAATTTTAAGATATTTCTATGCAAATTGTGCACGGACAAGTCGTGGCCAGGAGAAGTCATCATGTCGGTCAGGAACGGATTCAGAAGAAAAATTTAAGTGAACAACTTATCAGAAAAAAGTGTCACCTGTGAGTCACTAGATGTAACTGCACTGCAATCAAATATATGTCTGCAGAGTCTGCGTACACTGGTATCTACCACTATATGTGTAATGGTCCGGAGGACACAGGCAGAACACAGGATGGGAGTAGTTGTTAATTCACCCTTGTCATGGGTGTATCACTCACCAAACCCCTCATGCTCCGTTCTGGGACCAAAACAGTTAATAGGGGGTCCTTCAGCTTGACTTGGCATTATTACCCCCGGGGCATACCCATGATGTTGGTTGTAGTACCCCCCTGCCATAGTGATGGTGTATAGAGGCACCCTTGGTGTTAGGTGCAGGTAGGAGAGAAAACAGTGTTAAAGGGGTTGTCTCACTACAAGGATTGCTTTTTATTTTAAAGATCTTGCATAAACACATCACTTTGCAATATGTGTCCATTAGCAGTGTACTACCTATTTCTAGATATCCCCTCTTGTATGGGCTGCATCAACGTCTCAGGCCGCTATAGATACAGACCTGTTTAATTTATCGTGATAGGCTGCCACCACTGGTTGCTATAGCTACAGACCTGGCTTCTACTGCAGCCTAATAGAAGCCAGTAAACATGCCCATTAATTCAAAGTGAAACCAAGTAAACAGGACTGATGTAAGAGGTATCAATGTAGTGAGACAACCCCTTTAATGTAAACACAGAATTCCGTTTCCATTAGTTACAGTCCTTTCTCAACCTGAGCTCTTAATATTAGCAGGCTTTCATCCCTTAAATTCCATAACACAAAAGTCCCTTTGGATTCCTAGCTTAGACTTCAAGGAGTTGACAGAGTAGAGCCCCAGGAGAAGCGCAGATTCACTACTTTCTTAAGATTCAGCATGAGACTACAAGGAGTACTTGTCCTTACCCCAGGAGAAACTGGATTTGATAGATTAGCCAGGTCAGAAGTATCAATCTGGACATCATCTAGCTAAAGTCATGACCTCCACACTGAAAAATCACAGGGCAATTATTCATTGCTACTTCTTCTGGATCTCTCTGCAGCGTTTGACACTGTGGATCACCATCTTCTCCTCAGCATGCTCAGCGCCATTGGCATCCAGGACACCGCTCTCTCTTGGTTCTCATCTTACCTGTCTGATCGCTCCTTCAGTGTTTTATTTTCCAAATCTACCTAATTATACACCTCTTCCCAGGACCTCACTCCTGCCCTGCTACAAAACACCAGAGACTGTCTTTCCGCTGTCTCTGACATCATGTCTTCTCTCTATCTTAAACTAAACCTCTCTAAAACTGAACTTCTTGTCTTTCCGCCATCTACTAACCGACCCTCCCCCTGCTATTTCTGTTTCTGTATGTGGTACCACCATAACTCATAGGCAGCAGGCCCGCTGTCTTGGGATTATACTAGATTCTGATCTGTCCTTCACCCCATATATCCAATCCCTTGCCCGCTCCAGTCACCTGGACTTCAAGAACATCTCCAGAATTCGTCCTTTTCTCACTATTGAAACAACTCAAACTCTCATTGTTGCTCTTATTCTTTCTCGTGTTGACTATTGTAATTCCTTGCTTATCGGTCTCCCACTCTGCAAACTCTCCCCTCTCCAATCTGTCCTGAATGCAGTAGGCAGGCTCATCTTTCTCTCCAACCGCTATACTGATGCCTCTACTCGTTGCACTAGTTGCCCATCCAGTACAGAATACAGCATAAACTAATCACTCTCACCCATAAAGCTCCCCACAGCACTGCACCTCCCTACATCTCCTCCTTCATCTCTGTCCACCACCCTACCTGCCCTCTCCGTTCTGCTGATGATATCAGATTACATTCCTCAATCATCCGAACCTCCCATGCCCGTCTCCAAGATTTTTCACGTGTGGCACTAGTTCTCTGGAACATGCTACCGCGGGCGATCAGGCACATTCACAACCCTCATAGTTTTAAGAGGGCCATGAGAATACATTTTCTCAGTCTGGCATACCAAGATCCTTAATTGCGAACACCCACCTGATATCACACACCTCTGTCACTCCCTACACTTGGGCACTCACAGGCATTTATATGTATATAGTATAGTATATATGTATATAGATGTACTGTCAAGGTGGCAGGTCCACCGAAGTTTTTATGTAAACCACCTCATATTTATGAAACATGGCTGGACCATTGTAAACCTCGCACTTCTTACCTTTCGTCTCCCCCATACACCCTAATAGATTGTAAGCTCTTGCGAGCAGGGCCCTCACACCTTGTGTCTCTGTAAGTAGCTTTTATGGTGTAAAGTCTGTCTTTTTGTCTGTCCCCTCTAAATTTTGTAAAGTGCTGCGGAATATGTTGGCGCTATATAAATAATAATGATTATTATTATTATTATCTGTGCGGCAGGCCACGCATGGGACAGACTATTGCACTGCCTATTAATGATAAATGATCCCACACTGCCTGGTTGCATCTTCCTTCCAAAGATGTTACAGAAGTCCATATTCAGTGCAATCTGTGGGTGGGAAATATGGCTGTGGGCCTGTCAGCTGTGGTCTGGCAGGTACCCAGGCTTCAAGGGTTAAGTCACACCCTCCATTCCTGACTCAGGTTTATCTCCTTAAAACTGGAGATAAACACTAAGGCTTGTCAGTTACTTTTGGAACATTAAACCACATTATTAGTTACATTAGGGGCAATTTATTACCCCTGTTGCTCTCTTCCCCTCCCATCTAGTAACCCTGACAACTACTCCTTACCCCTCCTGTGAACTCTTAGACAGTATATTCCACTCACAGTTTTACTTAGTTTTTAGTGTGCCACTGATATTTGTATTAGATGTATTCCACTCACAGTGACTTAGCATATTCTTATCTCACTTTGTGCAATTAACTGAACATTACATAGATAGAACACACTAGAAGTCCACCCAAAGATCATCCATCCATCCTTCAGACTGACCAATAAAGGATAACACAAACCCAAGTCATGATACTTCAGCACACACGTCATCACTATTATCAATACTGTATACCTTCAGCTTCATATATATCAAGAGGTTCTCACAGGAGTCATCCCTGGCTTCTCTAGTTATGCCCATGGGACAAATGTTATGTGTTTTTAAAATATTGATATTCACAAATATGCATATTAATATTGTGAAGCTCCCAGTGAACTTGTCAGGTGGTTTATGCTGGTCTATGTCAGAGCAGGATATGATAGAGGTAAGATGAGTCCTTAAACATAACAATGTGACTCCAAGTCAGTCCCACTTCTGTGAAATCCACCTCTCCAGTTATGAATCAACACTGACCGTAAATCAATTTCTCCTGCTGTTGTGCAAAATGAAACAGACAACAGGTAGAGATGATGGGCAATTAGCAAGACAACCCCTATAAAGGAGTGGTTCTACAAGTGGTGACTGCAGAAAATTTCTCTGTTCTCATCCTTTTTGACTGTTGTTTTTGTCACTTTAGCATTTTGTCATTGCTCTCACTCCTAGAGGTAGCATGAGGCAGTGTCTACAACCCACAGAAGTTGCTCAGGTAGTGCAAATTGTCCAGGATGACACATCAATGCGAGCTGTGGCAAAAAGGTTAGCTGTGTCTGTCAGCACAGTGTCCAGAGGATGGAGTAGATACCAGGATACAGGCCAGTACACCAGAAGAGATGGAGAAGGCTGTAGGAGGGATACAACCTAGAAACAGGACTGCTACCTCCTGCTTTGTGCAAAGAGGAACAGGAAGAGCAGTGCCAGAGCCCTACAAAATGGTCTCCAGCGGGCCACTAATATCCATTTGCCTGCTCAGAAACAGACTCCATGAGGGTGGTATTAGGGCCCGATGTCCACAATTGGTGTTGTGCTTACAACCCAACACCGTGCAGGGCAATTGGCATTTGCCAGAACACATCAAGATTGGCAGATTCAACATTGGCACCCTGTGCTCTTCACGGATGAGAGTAGGTTCACACTGAGCACATGTGAAAGACTTCATAGAGTCTGGAGACCGTTTGACAGCATGACCGGTTTGGCAGTGGGTCAGAAATGGTGTGGGGAAGCATTTGGATGGTTGCACAACCCTCCATGTGCCACCCATAGGTACCCGACTGCCATTAGGTACCGGGACGAGACCCTCAGACCCATTGTGAGACCATATGCAGGTGCAGTGGGCCCGGGGTTCCTTCTAATGCATGACAATGCAAGGCCTCATGTGGCTGAAGTGTGTCAGCAGTTCCTACGTGATGAAAGCATTGATGCTATGGACTGACCTGCCAGGTCCTCAGACATGGATCCAATCGAGCACATCTAGGAAATTATGTCTCTTTCAATCCACCAAGACAACAATGCACCACAGACTGTCCAGGAGTTGACTGATGCTTTAATCTAGGTCTGGGAGGAGATCCACCTCATCAGGAACTTGCCCAGGTATTGTAGGGAGGTCATAAAGGCATATGGAGGCCACACACACTACTGAGCTTCATTTCCTTGTCTTGAGACATTTCCATTAAAGTTGGATCAGCCTTAAATTTGATTTTCCCCTTTGATTTTGAGATAATTCCATATTCAGACCTCCATGGGATATTAATTCTAATTTTCATTGATCAATTTTATGCTTTTTTCTTCTCAATGCATCCCACTATGTAAGGAATAAAGGATTGCAACTGGAATGTTTCATTCATTGAGATCTAGAATGTGGTTTTGAACAGTGCATATATTTGTCGTCATTGGAATCAGTCACCTGCAGAATAAAGATAATATTTTATTTATACTGCACAATAAATAAAAAAAGAAAACCCAAAATCAGAGGTGCTATTGCATTTTTTTTTTATTTAATCCCACAAATATTTATCTTATGGTCCACTAATCAACTACATGGTAGATTAAATGGTATAATGAAAAAAAAAAAAACAACAGAAAATAGGCTCTTGGTTGGCAGAGATAAAAAAAAAATGCTGCTTGTGCCAAAAATTGATGCATTAGGGATTGAGTAGACTTCCTGTAAAACATTTTCCAACAAAAAGCCTACCATTAACCTTATGAAAAGAGTGCTGGAAAGGAGTCTTTGTCCCTAAAACCACTACCATGCCTTATTATATGAACTGATGTTTTTAAACATATTTCTGCATATTAAATGTTATCTAGCCAAATCTCAGAATCCAATTTATATCATGTTGCATGCTCTATGCAAATTACCATAGAATAGTCACCTGGGATTTATTCATATCAGAACAATTGTCTCTCTACAAGGATTGCCTTTTATGTTAAAGATCTTGCAAAAACAAGTCACTTTGCAATATGTGTTCATTAACAGTGTCATACCTATTCTGAGATATTCCCTCTTGTATGGGCTGCATCAGCTCCTCAGGTCACTATAGCTACAGACCTGTTTACTCTCTCATGATAGGCTGCCAGCACTGGTTGCTATAGCTACAGACCTGACTTCTACTGCAGCCTAGTAGAAGCCAGTAAACAGGCCACTGAATTCAAAATAAAACCAAGAAAACAAGACTGAGGTAAGATGAATCACTGTAGTGAGACAACCCCTTTAAGCAGAGTCTGCACCTTTACACCAGCTGGCTTCATGGTCATATCTCTGAAGGACGCTGCTGTTTAACAGTAACTAGTATGCCACATAGGCTTACATATTGCATTCAAGATAAGGTGAAGAAATCCCCCCCAATAACATGTTGTGCCACGCTGCGGCACATTGCATCACTATTAACCAGTGCCTGAATATACAAGAAGCTAAAGAACAAAGTTAGTATAAAACTACTAAATAGTCTTACAATTACCAAATAACACCGCTACACAAAGAATGCCAAGACTAATATTGCCAATAATGCTAAGAACAAATTACCATGAGTAATACCACCACATATTACCACCACATGGTGACCAAATAATACTGCCACACCAAGACAACCAAAGAGTGACTGAATAATACACCATACCATTACTGAATATAAGCCATTATATTACAACTGATATTAGCACCATACAGTGACCATACAGTGCTAGATACCAGTTGTACACAGGGGCACTGCACACATATAAGTGATTACAATAAAGTTACATCCAGTAAATCACAGGAGTCTCTGATGAGCTGTTCTCTCCTTTTTTTTCTCTGTCTTAGACAGCCATAACGTCTTCTCCCGGCCACAACTCTTCACTGTAGAATTTGCTAAGCAAGCATATTAGGCTCCTCACTTTTCCAATACTTCCATATCAATTCCTACCTCTGTACAAACTACCCATTTATATAGCCAAATGGTAATATGACCTCCTTGTGCCTTTAACAGTAAAAGTGCCCCCAAATGGTAATGGGGCTCCCATATGTGCACTGAGTTTTAGTCTTGTGTAGTATACCCATAAAGGTGGTAGTTAAATTCCCCCATAAAGTATGTAGGTACACCCCCAAACTAAGCAGGTAGATAGGTACACCCCCACGTTTTGGTAGGTAGTCCTTAATTAGGTAGGTGTATAGCCCCCCCAGTAGGTAGTTAGACTTATAGGTCACCCAATAGATAGGTATATAGGTTCCTTATTAAGTAGAAAGGTAGTTATATAGGCCCCTCCAATAAGTAACAATAAAGGTCCCTAGTATGTAGTTATATAGGCCCCCTGTAGGTAGGTCTATAGGGCCATGTAGGTAGGTAAGTAGTTAGGTATATAAGCCCCCTTGCTGGTAGATTTACAGGCCCCATGTAGGTATATATATATATATATATATATATTATATATAAATATAATATATATATATATATATATATATATATATATATATATATTTCCTCTGTAGGAAGGTATATGCCCCCTGTAAGTTGATATAAACCCCCTGTTGGTAGGAATATGCGCCCTGTAGGTAGGTAGATATAACCTCCCTGTAGGTAGGTAGATTAGCCCCCAGTAAGTAGATATAGGCTCCAGTAGATATGTAAATATAGCCCTCCTGTAGGTAGGTGTATTCCCCCTGTAGGTATATGCCCTCTGTAGGTAGGTATAGCACCCTGTAGGTAGGTAGATATTTGTAGGTAGATATAAATCCCTCATAGGTAGATACAGGCTCCTGTAGATATGTAAATAAAGCCCCTTGTAGGTAGGTATATGCCCCCTGTAGGTAGATATATGCCCCTGCAGGTAGATATAGCCCCCTGTAGGTAGGTAGATATAACCCTCTATAGGTAGATTTAGCCCTCTAACAGTAAATACAGCCCCCGAAGGTAAATGTAGCCCTCCTAAAGGTAAATATAGCCCTCACTGTAAGTAGATATAGTCCCTGTAGGGAAATATACTCTCCTTATACAGTAAGTAGGATATACCACCTGTAAGTAGGTTTAGACCCCCTGTAAGTAGGTGTAGTCCCCTTGTAGGTAGCTATAGCCCCCTGTAGGTAGGTATAGACCCCTTGTAGGTAGATATAGCCCCTGTAGGTAAATATAGCCCCATGTTAAGGCAAAAAATGAAAATAAAAAAGTTACTTACCTCTCCATATTCCCCTGCTGCACCTCTAGCACTGGCGTAAGCGATGTGACATCATCACGTTGTTTCCACCAGTACAATGCTTCTGGGATCTCCTGCGCCAGAAGCGTTGTCTCACTACATTGATTCATCTTACTTCAGTCCTGTTTTCTCAGTTTAATTTTTTTAATTTAGCGGCTACTGGCCTGACTGGCTTCTCTTGGCTACTACGGGCCTACAGTGACAAGCTGCTGAGAACACCAGGTAGCCTATTAGGAGAGATCAAACAGGTCTGTAGCTATAGCGACCTGAGGAACTGATGCAGCCCATACAAGAGGGGATATCCAGGAATAGGTAGGATACTGTTAATGGACACAATTCATTCTATAAAATGATGGTAGTCTCAGGTTCAAAGCTATAGTGGATGGTGAGATATGGAGCCTGAAAGTCAAAAGATCAAAACATTGTTACCATCTTGCTTGTCAGTGTAAATAGCTTGATTATTTTAAGGGTGATAAAAAGCCTGATGTTACCATTTTACTACAACAGTGAAGTTATCACTTAAACATGCGCCATGTATGAAGGAGTGGGAGTCAGAGTCAGGGAAACTGAGGAGTCGGAGGTTTGGCTTACCAACTCCATAGCACTGCAACAAGGACTGGTGTCGGGGAGTGTTTATTTAAATAAAATGTTTGTTTTTTTTGTAGTGTTATTTTAACCATTTTATTCCAGTGTTAGTAATGAAGGTGTCTGAGAGATGCTTCTCCATTACTATCGCTGGGGCTTGGTGGCAGCTAGCAGTGGTTTTTGTTACCCTAAGACTGATACCAACCCGTTCTCATTATTACCCCACTACCCAATGCACTAGGGTTACTGGGAAGAGCCAGTTTACTATCAGAACTGGACTGCTGGTCTGTTTCTGAGGGAGCTGTGGGCTGGTATTTTTAGAGTGGGAAGGAACCAATATCTATGGACCTCCCATCCCGATAATATCACTGAGCAGATGCTGGTTTTACCTTGACTGGTTATGAAAGATGATCGGAAGCCCACATCATTTTTTTTTTATTATTTATTTATTGATTACTGTGGATGTCTAGTTTTTTATTTTCAATAAATAAATAATTGATGTGGGGTCCCCCCATTTATCATAATCAGACAAGGTAAAACCAGCAGTTGCAGCCCGATAACATTAAGACAGGAAGATCCATTTATATTGAGCCCTCCCCATCCTAAAAATATTAGTACACAGCTGCCCTGGAAACAAACTATCACTTTAGAGGTGACGGTTAGCCTGTAAATAAACAAAGATATTACACATATCCACCTCATCCCCAAAAGTGTAACCTAGTTTTTTCTATCATATGAAAGCTTGGTGCCACTTGTGGTGGATCAGCCATGACCCAGCCTTTCTCGATGCTGAATCTAGTGTCCAGAAAAGTTCCATTCCCCACATGTGATACACAATTTTCCTACCTTAGAAATGCTATGTGTCACCTGTGGGGGATGGCCTTCACCCAGTTTTCTGGATGCTGGATATACTATCTTTAATCTATAAAAACTGGTTGACACCTCAACCCCAAAAGTGGCATGCATAAGATAAGAAAACTGTGAGTCACATGTGGATGATGGAATCTCATCCAACTTTTTTGGACACTGGGTTTAGCCCTTTTTTCCCATTCCAATAAAGAAATGGATGCAACGCTGGTCCGACGTATTCCAATAAATTCGTCATAGTCCAAAAGGGAAACCTTTAAAAAACATAAACACTGAAACTCTGCAGAGGGGCATCAACCAAATTTTTTGGACACTGAATAGCCTATTCAGTGGCCGGGACAGCTGGGTGATAATCCCCACAGCAGGCACCCAGAAAAGCTGGGTGCTTGCTATGAGGGACAAGGCACCCCTTAGTTTTCTCGGATGCTGACTGCAGTTGTCAGAGGTGGGGAGACAGTGACTGGGGGGGGTTCAGAGTTGTGGGGGACAGTTACTATGGGAGTAAGAAGTGGAGGAGATAGTGACGTGAGGAAGTCAGAGGAGATAGTGAGTGGGAGGTCAGAGTGGGGAGGATAGTGACTGGGAAGTCAGAGTGGTGGGGGAAATTGACTTGGGGAGTCAGAGTGGGGGCAGTTTCTAAGCCTCTAACATCTTAAACTGCTGCCTGTACTACACAGACAGTAGCTTCAGAAACTTCCTCACCTCCCCTACAGACACAGTTCAGACTTACTGGTAGGACAGTGTGTCTCTTTATTCTGAACTCCTCATGGGTTGCCTGGCTTCTGCAGCCCTCCAGCTACCGCACCACAATGTTTTCTTCCTCTTTACACAGAGGCAGAGATCATAGCTCTCTGCAGATATCGGGACACAGTAGGGCCTACCTAGAACTTAAGGACACAATTCCAATATCGATACTGTCTTGCTCAAATCAGGATGTTTGGGAAGCATGCAAGGGGGTGGTAGCTGCCTTACCCTTTGTTACATGGTCTGGCCAGACCACATGCAGTAGTACCAGCTGTACTGCCCTAACAGCGGCCCTGGTCCTAATCTTGGCACTGAATGTATGGTGGAATCGACAAAGCTCCCTCTTGATACTTCCAATGTCTCATTTTTACTTAATTCTGTTAGTTACAGGCACAAGTTAGGTGAGTTAAAGTAGTTTTATGGGACTATCTTTTTATTTGTTATAGAGCTCACAACTTAATTGTATTGAACTTTGTAATTGATGCTCATTACATTTTTTTTTACCTGTTTTGCTTTGCAAAACCAGGCAGAGAGCCTTTTATTCCCCTCCTTCCTACTGTCTGTTTACCTGTGGTGTTGATCCAAGGCCTCTATGGACATTTTGTCATACTCAGGGGGTGTGCTTTGAAGCTAGGCTCAGCTCAGAAACACCCCCTGTGGTGGGTGGGACCTGAGCAAGAAGAGCAAGGGGCTGCCTCTAGAGACTCATCAGTCACTATGTAAACAGAGGTGTGACAGGAATGTAATCTTTAAATACAGAGGGAGGGGAGTGTGTTATACTTTGTAAAACCATACACACTTGCAATATAAAAGTGTGCAAGTGCCCATAACGCTAGCTGTAAAAGTCTACTGTTTTCTGTGCACTGTATTTCCCTTCTGATAGGGGGGGGTGTTTTTTTAAAAAATTTGATAAATTGACCTTTTTCAGGGGGTTAAAAAACTTGCATTGTTTGATTGGTGAAGTGCTTGGGACCAAAAGGGGGAAACATTTAGTGTAGGTTTCCCCAACGTTTGGGCAACAAAGTGGGTTTTAGACCTATACATTTTTCATACATGTCCCCTAAAAACCAAAAAATTTTTTCATGCACCCAAAGAAAACAGAGATGCTTTCCAAATAATTTCTACTTTATTATGACTGTTTTTTAGTGCTTGTAGAGTGCTGCTGATTTTTGTGTTGTATTTGTTTTGCTTTTGATGCCACACAGCGTGCACCTATAGACCTTTTTTTCAAAAGGATGTCTGACCATTTTTTGTTTTTGGACTGTATGCAGGGGAAAGTGCTGGCTTGCCCCCCATTTTTGGTTTTTTGCCTCCACCCATCTACACAGGTGTTTTTATAATAGGTTATAGTGGAATTTCTCTCCCTGAAATTGGGGGTTTCTGGACAGCATCAAAGAGGAAACATTTAGCGTAGGGCCCTATCGAATTGGGGTCCCCTTTTCTGACGGTAGATGGGCCTTTACGTTTTGATCAAAAATGACACAAGAACCTAAAAATTTTTCATTTCTTTCCCAAAAGTAGAGAAACTTTTCAAGAAAATTCCTATACCCCCTTTGATTGTTTTTTAGTGCTTGTGAGCATTGCTGATTTTTGGTGGTGGGGAAAGGGGTGGGTAGTGGACCCCGGGGGACCACCGCAAGCGATGGTAGTTAAGCCCCCCGGGGGAAAAGGGAATTAAAGTAGCCCCCCGGTTTTCCCCAGAGCCCACCGCAAAGCGGGATGGACTTGCTGCGGCGTGAGGCTACCAGGTCGTCCCCCTACTGACTTGCTTCGGGGGCAGCCGAGGGGAGCGTGGGGACCGAATCGTAGTCCGGAAAACGTAGTCGTGGGCAGGGAAAGGTCAGGGGGCAGGCGGCGTGTTTGAGGTCGTGGACAGGCGGGAAGGTCGGGGGAGGGGGCAGAGGTTCGGAGTCGAGAAACGTAGCAAAGGTTGTACACGGAAAAGGGGAGAATACACTTTGGGGAAACCTTTAGCTAAAGGGGACGAGGCAACTAGATCCAGCAAGAATGTTAGGGGACGTACCTTTAAATAGGGGGAAACGCCCGGGATTTAGAAAATTAAACGGGGGGGCCTGGCCTTTTAAATCCAAAAAAAACGAGCGCGGGCGCCCCCTTTTTTACAAGGCCCGCGCGCCCCCGGCCGGGAGGGACCGGACGGCCAAAAAAGGGGGTTAGGGAGTCCCTGGCGTTCAGCCCCCGGGGGTCCCGCGGCCAGCCGGCACCCGACCCCGGGGGGGAAACCCCGGGGGGGGGTCACGGGGTGCGCCCGCGGGCCCAAAGGGGGGCAGGGGGGCCGTTTTACAATACCCCCCCTTGGTCTCCCCCCTTTTTAGGCTGAAAAGGAACTTTTTGGATAAGGTTGGATTCAGGATATTGGACCGTTCCCGGACCTCTCTTCGGGGCCCAAAACCCCTCCAATCAACAAGAAAAATCGCTTACCCCCGACGATCTTCATGTCCCCGGGTGTCCTTCACTTTAAAGACATCCGGGGATTTTAGATCGGGATTGAGTACGCCCCCTTGGGGGGAACCGGGTTTAGACCAGAGGCTTAGGGGGGAAAAATGAAAGGCTTTTTGGGGCCGGAGAGATGGAGGGACAGAGTTTTTGGGACACCGGGGTTTGTTGTCGCAGAATTTGAAGGGTCCCAGAAAACGCGGACCCAAAATTTTTAATGGGATTCTGGGCTATGTCCCAGACGAGAGCCACACCCACCCCCGGGGGGAACGTAGGGGAAGGCCTCTTTCTTGCACCCGGGTCCTTATACGGGCAGGAAGCCTGGATAGGGCTTTTGGGTCTCTGCCAAATGGTTTGATATCCTAACCCGATTGTCCACGGCGGGGACCTCGGAGGAGGAAAACCAGGGGGGGGGGGAGGGGTGGATGGGGGGCCATTAAAACCCCCAGGGAAAAGGGGAAAGGGCCCGTAAGCGGGGGTCCCCGGGTTATAGGGACTTGCCCAAGGTAGCAACTGGACCAGTTGTTTTCTGTGTCCGGACAGAAGTGCCGAGATACTCTCCCCCAAGATTTTTGGTTTTTCCCCTCCACCCTTTCCCTTCGTTGGGGTGATATGCGGAAGAAAAATCCAGCTTGATTTGCAACCGGGAAACGGCAGCCAGAATTTTGGGGACAAACTGGAGCCCC
>JAODAL010042957.1:0-34305 GCA_025379985.1 Phyllomedusa bahiana | reverse complement strand
GGTACTGCCCTGGTCCCCTGCCCCCCGGGGTCACCTTCCCTGGTCCCCTCCCCCTGGCCCCTGCCCCGGGGCCCCCTGTCCCCGGTCCCCTGCCTACATGGAGGTGTCACTTATTGCTACTTATGTTGCTTTTTCTGTTTCCCGTCATTATCCGGGGCCCGACCTCATTTTGTTATAGGACCCTGTGGATTGTAGTTATGCTCCAAGGTACAAACTTACCCGGCCGTATCTCAGAGCTTTACATCTGTGACCAAACACTCAGGGCCCCGGGGGGACAAAAGCAGGAAAAGTAGGAGGAAAAATAAGTTTTTTTCATTAAAATACTTTTTTGTTAAACCTTTCACGGGCCGAGGCTGACGGACAGATCCCACCGACGGGAGCCTGGACTACTGTAACAGCTATTGTCAGTGAAACCTCAGCAACAAGGGGGGCTTCCTCCAAAGACTGTGGTGGGCCCGGCACCTACCTGAGAATGAGCCCCTGAAGGTGTCGGCTTATACATGACTCTCCATTCACCTCTATGGGAGTTCCCAGTATAGGGGAGCGCTGTGTTCTCCATTCTTCTCTATGGGAGTTCCCAGTACAGGGGAGCACTGTGTTCTATCCATTTGTTCGATGGGGAGTTCCCAGTACAGGGGGGGCGGCTGTGTTCTCCATTTCCTCTATGGGGGTTCCCAGTACAGGGGAGCGCTGTGTTCCATTTTCCTCTATGGGGAGTTCCCGTAAGGGGAGCGCTGTGTTCTCATTCTGTTTATGGGAGTTTCCAGTACAGGGGAGCGCTGTGTTCTCCATTCTGTTCTATGGGAGTTCCCAGTACAGGGGAGCGCTGTGTTCTCCATTCTACTCTATGGGAGGGTTTCCCCGTACAGGGAGCGCTGTGTTCTCCATTCTGTTCTTGGGAGTTCCCAGTACAGGGAGCGCTGTGTTCTCCATTCTCTTCTATGGGAGTTCCCAGTACAGGGGGCGCTGTGTTCTCCATTCTGTTCTTGGGAGTTCCAGTACAGGGGAGCACTGTGTTCTATCCATTATATTCTATGGGAGTTCCCAGTACAGAGGGCGCTGTGTTCTCCATTCTCCTCATGGGGGTTCCCAAGTACAGGGGAGCGCTGGTTTCCATTTTTGTTCTCAGGGAGTTCCTAGTACAGGGGAGCGCTGTGTTCTCCATCTCCGCTATGGGAGTTCCCAGTTACAGGGGAGCGCTGTGTTCTCCATTCTCCTCTATTGGGAGTTCCCAGTACGGGGAGCGCTGTGTTTTTCCATTTTGTTCTATGGGAGTTCCAGTAAAGGGGAAACACTGTGTTCTCCATTCTCCTCTATGGGAGTTCCCAGTACAGGGGAGCGCTGTCTTCTCCATTCTGTACTATGGGAGGTCCCCGTAAAGGGGAGCACTGTGTTCTCCATTCTCCTCTATGGGAGTTCCCAGTACAGGGGAGAGCTGTGTTCTCCATTCTGTTCTATGGGAGTTCCCAGTAGAGGGGAGCGCTGTGTTCTCCATTTTCCTGTATGGGAGTTCCCATTACAGAAAACTGGTGTGTTTGGTAGTACTCAGAACTCCCGTAGAACAGAATGGAGAGTCGTTCGCCAGCCTCACTTCTCCTTTTTGAGCTGAAACTTAGGGGGGGCCTGTTCTCACTAAGGGGTTACTATTTTGCAACTTTTACTTCATACTTATAACATATGAGCGCTTTTCCCTCCTAATACATTATGGCGTGTGTCTCTGTGATATAGAATATCATATAGTTGTATCACGGAGACCATGACAATCAAAAGATTAATCAGCCGGGATCAGACCATTTATACAGATTTATGTCGATAATTGGGTTAAAAATGCTGCAATTGGGAAAAGAGATTTATATTATTATTATTATTATTATTATTAATAAATATAATATTAATAAAAATAATTAAAAAACTTTCAAACCCCGAAGTAAAAATAACAACAAAAGCAACTACAATGTCTACTTCATTTACATAGAGAGTAAAAAAAATACCTACAATTGCATTTTTAGGATTAGAGCTCTGACCCGTGGTAGGGAAAGGAGTCCCAGGGGACGCCGTCAATGTGATATTGAGCAGATTTGAAATACGTCTGGATGCGAGACGAGCGGGTGATCCATGGACGTGTATTGGTTTATTGGATATGGCTCTAAAATTGAATGAAGTTGTCTGTTGATTTATTGCGGTGATTACTGTGTTAGTGCGGGACATGTCATTTAACGGCTTTATTAAAAGTAAATGAAAAACACGCGCGGCGGAAAAAATTTTCAAAGAGCGCATAATAAAGAATTACAGCGTCGTTACATAAAAAATCAAGAAACCCCGCAAAAAGAGAAAAAAAAAATTACACTGTAAAAGTAGCACAAAAGAATGGTACGAAAAACCCCGCGCACGGCCGTGAGAATGTATCTGACCCAACCTACATCCTTCCTATGTGCATGGATGGCCAAAGGGGAGAAGAGGAAATCCTCAGTGGGTCTGAAGGGCCCCTGGGTATGGACGATGTGGGGCTGCTTTTCAGGGTGAGAGGCAAAGAAAGAGACAGAGTGCATTAGTCACGTGCAGTATTTACAGTCATGTACAGTAACTGTAGGGTAAACTCCAAGAATCAACTCCACTGGTGGCCCCTAGAATCAGCTCCATTGGGGACCCAAGAATCGCTCCCTGGGGCCCCCAAAAATCATCTCCATGGGGGCCCCCAAAAATCAACATGGGGGACCTAGGAATTGGCTCCAGTGGTGGCCCCAATAATCAGCTCCACTGGTGGCCGCTAATAATCACCTCCACTGGTGGCCCCAAGAATCAACTCCACTGGTGACCACAAGAATCACTCACAGGTGCGGACCCCAAGAATCAACTCCATGGTGGCCCAGAATCAGCACCACTGGTGTGCCGCCCAAGAAATCAGGTCACTGGTGGGCCCAAGAATCAGCTCACTGCTGGGCCCCTGAATCAGTCCATGGTGGACCCAAGAATCAGCTCCACTCTGGGCCAAAGATCAACTCCATTGATGCCCCAAGTATCAAACTCCACTGCGTGTGCCCCAAGAATCAACTCACACTGGTGGCCCCAATAATTATCTGCCACTTGGTGGCCATTGAGATCAACTCCATGGTAGCTCCCAAGAATCAACTCCACTTTGTCCAAGTATCAACTCACTGGTAGGAGCCCCAGGAATCAACCCACCTGGTGGGCCCCTATTGTTTCAAATCCAATGGCTGGGCCCCAGAATCAACTCCACTGGTGGGCCCAAGAACCAATTCCACTGGCGGGAGCCCAGAATAACTTCCACTGGTGGGCTCCAAGAATCATTCTCTCCACTGGTGGGCCAAAGAATCAACTCCCCCCCCACTGGTGTGGCTCCCAAGGAATGCAAATCCCACTGGTGACCCAAGGAAATCATCTGCACTGGTTGCCCCTAAGAATCACCTCCACTGGTGGCCCCAAGAATAATCTCCACTAGTGGCCCCAAGACTCACCTCCTCTGGTTGCCCCAAGAATCACCTCCACTGGTGGCCCAGAAAATGCTCCACTGGTGGCCCAAAAATCATATCTCACACTGTCGGGCCCAAAGAATATCAACCGCCTACTGGTGGCTCAAGAATCACCTCACTGGTGGCCCAGAATCAACTCCACTGGTGGAGCCAAGAATCATCTCCAATGGTGGCCAAGAATCAACTCACTGGTGGGCTCAAGGATTCATGTCTACTGTGGCCCCAAAGAATCATCTCCACTGGATGGAGCCCAAGAATCATCTCCACTGGTGGAGCCAAGAATCTCTCCACTGGTGGCCAAGAATCAACTCCACTGGTGGGCTCCAAGAATTCAAACTCCACTGGTGGGCCCAAGAATCAACTCCACTGGTGGGCCCCACGAATCATCTGCACTGTTTGCCTGCGAATCACCTCCACTGGAGGCCCCAAGATAAATCTCCAACTGGTGGCCCCAAGGACTCACCACACTTGTGTCCCCAAAACTCACCTCCCACTGGATTCCCAAGTAAAAGCTCCCTGTGGCCCCAAGAAAAAGCTCACTTTTTCCCCCCCCCCCCCCTTTTCCAAATGGGGTGGTTGCTGTGGTGTTGTGGGGGGGGGGTGGGGCTGGTTGTTGTGGTGTCCCCCCCCCCCCCCCCCCCCCCCCCCCCCCCCCCCCCCCCCCCCCCCCCCCCCCCCGTCTTGTGTTGCCAACCGGTGAGGGCTGGCCCCAAGAAAACAAACCACTGGTGGGCCCAAAATCAGCCATGGTGGGCCCCAAGAATATCTCTACTGGTGGCCCCCAGATCATCCCCACTGGTGGGCTACGAGAAGCATCTGTCCAATGGTGGGCCCCAAGAAATCAACTCACTGGTGGCCCCAATAATCATCTGAACTGGTTGAACATCAGAATCAACTCCACTGGTTGCTCCAAGTATCAACTCCACTGGTGAGCCCCAGGAATCAACTCCACTGGTGGGCCCTATGTTTCAAATCCAATGGTGGGCCCCAAGAATCAACTCCACTGGTGGGCCCCAAGAACCAATTCCCACTGGTGGAGCCCAAGGAATCACTCCACTGGTGGGCTCAGAATCATCTCCAACTGGTGGGCCCATGAATCAACTCCACTGGTGGGCTCCAAGAATCAACTCCACTGGTGACCCCAAGAATCATCTGCACTGGTTGCCCCTAAGAATCACCTCCACTGGTGGCCCCAAGAATAATCTCCACTGGTGGCCCCAAGACTCACCTCCTCTGGTTGCCAAGAATCAACTCACTGATGGCCCAAGTAAAAAGCTCCAATGGTGGCCCAAAAAATCAACTCCACTGGTGGGCCAAGATCAATCCCCTACTGGTGGCCTCAAGTAATCACCTCATGGTGGCCCAAAGAATCAACTCAACAGGTGGGCCCAAAAATCAGCTCCACTGGTGGGCCCCAAGAATCATGTCTACCTGGTGGCCCCAAGAAATCATCTCCACTGGTCGGGCTCAAGAATTTCATCTCCACTGAGTGGGCCCCAGAATTCAACTCCACTGTGGCCCCAAGAATCATCTGCACTGGTGGCCCATGAGAATCAACTCCACTGGTGGCTCCAAGTATCAACTCCACTGGTGAGCCCCAGGAATCAACTCCACTGGTGGTCCTATGAATTAATTCCACTGATGGGCCACAAAAATCATTTCCACTGGTTCATGGCATCTCCACCAGGCTTTGACTAAGAGCCAGAATGGATCAAGATGCGTCAGCTAGCTGATGGAAGACTGGCCATGCTTGATTGCTTGTGAATGGGTTTAAAATAAATTTGGGATTTTAGTCGATGTCCACCAGGATTCTTCATGAAACAGGATTTGAGCATCAAACAATTTAACATTCAGCTAGTATCTGTAGTTTCATATTTCTATTCTCGTTTGTCTCTAGCGCCACCTATACGTAGCTACCTACTGCCTCCTTGGGTCAGACACTACAGGTAGCTACCTGTAGGTGGCAGTAGAGAGTCTTCTTCCTGCTACATTTGTATGTGATGGAAGGCCAGATTTGGTGTCCTAGGTCATATATGACGGCCAAGTTTAGGAGGAAAAAATATTTGGATTTGTTCTTACAAAACCTAAATTCATTAAGAGGAGTCCAGGAAATTCTGAGCGGAGGTTTCAATGATGTCATAAGAAATAGACAAGATACTTACCTGGAAACTGGAACATGGTTGGTGCCACTATGAAGAGTTTGCTGGACTGAGTGAGAAAGGTCAGCAGAAAGTAAGCGACCGGGCTGATCAGGAGCGCCAGAGCTGTCAACACCGTCCAGTAGGAGATTTCAAAAGTGATCTGTAAGAAAATGATCACAAGACAAATAGAAAATGTGTGTGACGGGCAGGTGTGCATGTGTGACGGGCAGGTGTGCATGTGTGACGGGCAGGTGTGCATGTGTGACGGGCAGGTGTGCATGTGTGACGGGCAGGTGTGCATGTGTGACGGGCAGGTGTGCATGTGTGACGGGCAGGTGTGCATGTGTGACGGGCAGGTGTGCATGTGTGACGGGCAGAGATGTATGTGTGACGGGCAGGAGTGCAGGTGTGACGGGCAGGCTGAGTAGTGCTGTATGATGGGCAGGTGTGTATGTGTGACGGGCATGTATGTATGTGTGACAGGCAGGTGTGCATGTGTGACAGGCATGTATGTATGTGTGACGGGCAGGAGTGCATGTGTGACGGGCAGGTGTGTATGTGTGACGGGCAGGTGTGTATGTGTGACGGGCAGATGTGTATGTGTGACGGGCAGGTGTGCATGTGTGATGGGCAGGTGTGCATGTGTGACGGGCAGGTGTGCATGTGTGACGGGCAGGTTTGATGTGTGACGGGCAGGTGTGTATGTGTGACGGGCAGGTGTGTATGTGTGACGGGCAGGTGTGTATGTGTGACGGGCAGGTGTGTATGTGTGACGGGCAGGTGTGTATGTGTGACGGGCAGGTGTGTAGCAGGTGTGTATGTGTGACAGGCAGGTGTGTATGTGTGACGGGCAGGTGTGTATGTGTGACGGGCATGTATGTATGTGTGACGGGCAGGTGTGCATGTGTGATGGGCAGGTGTGCATGTGTGATGGGCATGTGTGAATGTGTGACGGGCAGGTGTGTATGTGTGATGGGCAGGAGTGCATGTGTGACGGGCAGGAGTGCATGTGTGACGGGCAGGTGTGTATGTGTAACAGGCAGGTGTGTATGTGTGACAGGCAGCAGTGTATGTGTGATGGGCAGTTGTGTATGTGTGACGGGCAGGTGTGTATGTGTGACGGGCAGGAGTGTATGTGTGACGGGCAGAGGTGTATGTGTGACAGGCAGGAGTGTATGTGTGACAGGCAGGAGTGTATGTGTGACAGGCAGTGGTATATGTGTGACAGGCAGGAGTGTATGTGTGACAGGCAGGAGTGTATGTGTGACAGGCAGGAGTGTATGTGTGGTGGACAGGTGTGTATGTGCGACAGGCAGGTGTGCATGTGTGACGGGCAGATGTATGTGTGATGGGCAGGTGTATGTGTGATGGGCAGGTGTGTATATGTGATGTGCAGATGTGTTTGTGTGATGGGCAGGTGTGTATGTGTGACGGGCAGGTGTGTATGTGTGACGGGCAGGTGTGTAGCAGGTGTGTATGTGTGACAGGCAGGTGTGTATGTGTGACAGGCAGGAGTGTATGTGTGACAGGCAGGTGTGTATGTGTGACAGGCAGGTGTGTATGTGTGAAAGGCTGGTGTGTATGTGTGGTGGACAGGTGTGTATGTGCGACAGGCAGGTGTGCATGTGTGACGGGCAGATGTATGTGTGATGGGCAGGTGTATGTGTGATGGGCAGGTGTGTATATGTGATGTGCAGATGTGTTTGTGTGATGGGCAGGTGTGTATGTGTGACGGGCAGGTGTGCATGTGTGACGGGCAGGTGTGCATGTGTGAGGGTCAGGTGTGCATGTGTGAGGGTCAGGTGTGCATGTGTGAGGGTCAGGTGTGCATGTGTGACGGGCAGGTGTGCATGTGTGACGGGCAGGTGTGCATGTGTGACGGGCAGAGGTGTATGTGTGACGGGCAGATGTGTATGTGTGACGGGCAGATGTGTATGTGTGACGGGCAGAGGTGTATGTGTGACGGGCAGAGGTGTATGTGTGACGGGCAGGTGTGTATGTGTGACGGGCAGGTGTGTATGTGTGACAGTCAGGTGTGTAGCAGGTGTGTATGTGTGGTGGACAGGTGTGTATGTGTGGTGGGCAGGTGTGTATGTGTGACGGGCAGGAGTGCAGGTGTGGTGGACAGGTGTGTATATGCGACAGGCAGGTGTGTATGTGTGACGGGAAGTTCTGCTGCTATTTTTCTTTAAAGAGGTTCTTTGCTTTTAATAATTCTGACTTGTTTAAAGGTTCCCTTCTAAACACCAAAACTATAAAGACTTCATTGATGCTCATCTCTCACCAGTAAAATGAGGTTCAGGTAGTCCATGTATATCCTGACTACCGGATGTCCCCACCATCACTACCGGACTGGTACTCCCAGCAATGAGCTATATTTTATGAGGAAACTCAGCAGTAAGTGTACAAAATCCCTGCAGCGCCCCCACAGGAGACAGCAGACATTACACAATGTCCATTCAAGTGAATAAGCTGTCTGTGTGATGAAGGACAGGTAAGGTCCTCTAGAGTGAGAGGCGCTCTTCATAATTGTTCTCCATTTTACCGAAAAGATTAGGATCCTAAACAGAAGAGCTTTTTTAATTAACTAAAATTTTATAATAAAGTATATGAAAATGTGTTTGCTAAACTGAAGAGCCCCTTTAAGTGCAGCAGATCCCTCTGCACTCACATACAGTCACTGTCCTAAATCTTCCTCTCCCCAGCATCGTGGGCATCGTGGGTGTGGCTTCAAAGGATGACCTAGAAAAGTGGTCACCTGATCTCCTGGGCTGGAAACAGAGCTGTTTCCTGTGTGTGGACACACAGAACTACTAAGCTTCAAATACTTCCCTGAATAGCCACCCTCCTGCAGTCACCTGGTCTCCTGGGCTGGACATATAGCTTTTTCATGTATTAGCAGACACAGAACTAATAAGCTTCAAAGACTGCCCTGAAAAAATCAACATCCCTTTGGTAACCTAACCTCCTGGGCTGGACATAGAGCTGTTTCCTTTGTGTGGAAATAAAGAACTAATGAGCTTCAAAGACTGCCCTAAAAACCAAACCCTTCTGGTCACCTGACCTCCTGGGCTGGACACAAAGCTGTTTCCATTTGTGTGGAGACACAGAACTAATAAGCTTCAAAAGCTGTACTGAAAAAGCCACTCCCGTGGCCCCTGATCCTGGGCGGACACAGGCTTTTTCCTTGTGTAAAGACAAAAACCCTACAAGTTAAAAGGCTGTCCTGAAAAAGTCACATTGCTTTGATCCCCTGACCTCCTGGGCTGGACACAAAGCTGTTTCCTGTGTTTGAAGACACAGAACTCCTGAGCTTCCATTCATCAAAAGTTTGATGTAAAGCAGAAGAAGCTGGACTATTAGGGGGATTATGTAGAGACATTTTCCCACTGGACAACCCCTTGTAGAAGTGATGTGATTGGATTGGTCAGATACACTGACAATTGCTCGGATGCTTTATCTCCATTAGGAACAATGATTTCCCCGGTGACACACTGCTTGCATTTACAATGTGGGGAAGCGGTGAGGGGATGAGACCCTCTTTTCCCCCACGGGGCCGCCAGAATAACGGGGTCGGGTGAGAGGCAATGACTATAGTTTTCGGTGCTGCCCGGCCCGGCCATGTCCTGGCACGCCCCATATGTCATAAAGAAGGACGCCAAGGACGTTACGATCCCTTTGACGAAGGACCACGCAAAAGTCTTGAAGGTGAAGAGAGAACCCATCTGCCCCACTTTATACAATTCGGGAAGCTGCAGGCTCAGGGTAGCGCTGGCGTCCTCAATAGAAGGGGATAGAGAAGGTCACTGTAGTCACTGATGCATTATAACATGTCTGTTACATTGTTACACTTTGTCTGTTGTTCCTAGTATGTTATGAGATTCTTTACAAAAACTATTTAAAAAAAGTAATTAAAGGAGTTTTTCCAAGAACTGATTTCCTCAGCAAAACAGGCTGAATGCCCTTGAGTCTTAAAAAAAAAGGGGGTTGGTTTCTGTGATGACCCCTCGGATGTCATCGCCCCACCTCCCATGCCCCTCCGAGGTTTTGGGGATATTCATTCTGTATTTGAGAAAACATGTTGTTTCCCTAAACCACAGGGGAAAATGTATTGTCACAAGCTAAAAGGTTTTTTTGTTCTCCCCTTTCTGCTCAGGGGGAAAAGAAAAGATCCCAGCGGTAGCAAAAAAGTGGGGGGGGGGGAGGGGGGCTGAGAAGATTGCTTTTACATAATTACATTACAACCCGAGGGTTCTCTATACAGCAGACACAGCTTTGTTTTTCCCCCTTCCCTTAAAAAATCTTCATGTGCCCTGCATCAGATGGAAGTGCAAAAAATGCAAGCGGCCGATACCTCCTGGTCCAGTTAAATTAAACCCGTCAGGAAAATAAGGGGGGACTAAGCCCGGCGCAGCTCTCATAGGGTTTCGCTTTTTAAACAAATATATTCAGAAAAGTGATTAAATACCCCTTTTGGGGGATCCCCCATCACCATTAGATCATGGAAAAACCCCCTTTAAAAGGGGGTTTCCACCAAAAAAAAAAACAAATTTAGCAACAACTTTGGGGCCCCAAAAACTTTAAAGAAATTTTTACACTCCCCTTCCTCCGGTCCCTGGTTCCAGCGGCTCTCAGGTTTTCTTTTGACATTCTGTCACTTTTGAACTTCCAAAAAACTCTGCAGCTCCCGGATTGGCGCGGGGTTTCATGTGCCCCTGTTTTTCCCTTCAGGCAGCCCGCTTCTGAACAGTGGCTTAAAGGAAAGGGGCCCCAACAGCCCGCAGCAGCCAAACCGCGGGCGGGCAGCAAGGGCCCTTAAACCGGGCTGAAGAAGCAGAAAGAAAAAGAAGAGGTGGCAGGGGGAAAAGAAGCGCCGCGCTGGAGTAAAGGGGAGGGCTGCAAAAAAAAAAAATGGGTGCATTTTGGTCCAATGTGCAGAGTTTGGGAGTTGTGCTCCCCTTTTCCCTCCACTCTCTGGCCCTGAAGTTGAAAAAATTTCTGTCAGGGGGCCGCCCCCCCTTAAAGGCCCCATAAACGTTTTATCATTGTGACTAAAAAACTCTTTTGCCATTGTTTGAAAATTGGAAAAAAAATCCCAAATCACAGCTCAGATGTAAAGTCAGGTCAGCCCAGGTCATCGGACGTTAAAGGGGTCGTCTCACTCTAGGGGGGTCGCTGCTTTTTATGTTAGAGATCTTCCCAAAAAAAAGTAAACTTTGAAAATATGTGTCCAAAAAACCAGTGTCCTTTAAAGATTCAAAGTTCCCCAAGCGTTTTGGTTCAAAAAATGCTTAACCCCCCCCGGCTTACAAGGGGATCTCAAGGCAGGTGGTCCTACTGTATTTCCTTTTAAAATCCCCATGAAACCCCCCAAATTTTCAAAAAATTTTTCTCATTGGGCATTTCTGAAAAACACAATGTAAAACCCTGGGTGCCACTGGCTTGGCTGCGGCATTTGTTAGTAAACCCCCACCCACACCAAACTCCGTCCCCCGCCCAACTGGAAAAAGGGGCCCTTTTAAACAAAAAAATTGGAAAATTCTAAAAAAAGGCTTTTTAAGGGCTTTTCTTTTAATATAGGGAAAAATGTTTTTTTTGGAAGAACTATACTTTGCTTTTGGGGGCATAATATTGTTTTTTAATCTAATGGAGGAGGGGGGATGCCTCCATTTTTGGGTTTCCTGCCCCCCACCCCCCTCCACGGGGCTGTTTTTCCCAGTGCAGTTGCGTCAAGGTTGGGTTTTTTTTTTTTTTTTTTTCTCTCTGGATTATAAATTTGGGTTTTTGACCCAATGAGAAAGTCTAAATTTTGGGCTCTTTTGAGAGGAAAAAATTTACCCGTAGCCCACCCGCCTTTGAGTCACGTTTTTAACCCGGGGGGTGGTTTAAAACCCTTTTTTGTTTCAAAAACGTTGAATTTGGGAAATCCAAAGTTTTTTTTCATGTATGATAGTAGCATAAATGCTTTTTAGGGGTTTTTCCTGTATTAAAAAAAAAAAATCCCCCATCAACAGTGTCCAAAAATATTCCAAGATCCCCCCACTTGTAGGGGCTGATCAACTCCTCGGTTTAAATAGCTCCCGACCTTTTTTGTTTCTATCTTGAGGGGGCGCAAGACGGGTCACTATCCAAACGGACCTGTTTGCTTTTCCCTGATAGGCTGCCAGCCGGTACAATAGCAAACGACCGGGTTTGTCTTCCTGATAAGCTGCCAGCAGGGTTCACTAAAGCACAGACCGGTGTGACCCTTTTCCTGTTAGGCTGCCACCCACTGGTCCCTAAAAGGACAGCCCTTTTTGGGGATCCCCCTGATAGGCTGCCATTTGGTCACTATAGCTAAAACCCGTGTAAATCTCTCCTGATGGGCCCGGCCAGCCCCTGGTAAATTTATGCTACAAAACCTGGTGATCTCCCCTGATAGGGGGCCAAGCACTGGTTGCTTAGAACAGCCCTGTGTGATCTTTTCCTGATTGGTTTTGCCAGCACGGTCCCCTATAGCTACGCCCCTGTTTGTCTCTCCTAAAATAGGTGTCAGCAGGGGTTTCCTTTTCTACGCCCTGTTGATCTCTCCTGATGGGGCGCCAGCACTGGTTGCTATAGCTACAGCCCTTTGTGATCTCCCCCAGATAGGATCCCGCACTGGGTTGCTATAGCAAACGGCCCTGTGTGATCTCTCCGAAAGGTTCCCAGCATTGGTTGCTTTTAGCTACGGGACCGGGTTTTTCAAACTGCGGCCGGGGGAAAGCCCATTTAAAAAAAACCACCCCTTTCTGAACCCAAAAATGAAACCAAGAAAACCGGGGAAATGAGGGAGAGGAATAAAGTAGTGGGGACAAACCCCTTTAAGTAGGGGTTTTCTGCCCTGCCCTTCCTTTTTTTTTCCCTGCGTGGCCCCGGGGGGGGGGCCCTAAATCCGAAACCCTTTCCAAAACCGTGGTCCCATACAGTCAACAGAAAAATAGCAAAAAAAAAGTTTTTAAAGGGGAAAATTTGGAAATTTTTAGAAATCTTCTCCTCTTACCTGTTCCAGTAGCCCCATGGTCAGGGCTGGGAAAGCTGTGAAGGACACGGAGTAAAAATGCGTGGGGAAACCCTGCAAAGACGGTTTGGGGGGCGAAGGGGGAGCCAGTGTTACTGATATTACTGATACTGCTACTATTATTACTACTATTACTGCTAATGATATTATTATTACTGATGCTGCTATTATTACTCGTATAACTGAAACTATTATCTTTTATTATTACTAAGATTACTACTAATGAAATCTATTATTAATATGGATGCTGCTAACTATTATTTTTTTGATTACTGATAGCATTTTTACAATGTTTTTAATAATAACGTTATCAAATAGATTTGTACATTAGGGAGTAATAATAAAAAGCTGTATTAAAGGGAATGTGTCATGAAAAATGACTTATTGTTTAATTCACTTTTTTATGTTAAACACATTTTTAAAGAATTTTTGGTTATTTTTTTTTTTTAATTTTCCATATGACTTTCAATACTTTTTAATAATACTTAAGTCCTGCAGTTTTCACTTTGGCCACTAAGCCTAATAATTGCCTGACACTTCCTGTTCTGTACAGAAAGATTCTCAGTTGTCTGCTCATTATCAGCACAAAGAGGGTCAAACTGAAAGGAGACACTACTGTGAATAGATAGCACAGGATCCACCAGTCACAAGAGGAGATGTCACAGTTCACCCTTTCATCTCCCTGCACAGTGACTTCTTCCCAGGTCACAGAGCATGACTAGAAAACTTTCCTTTAGAAGTGAATGGGACTGAGTTAAGTCTACTATGTGCATGAAGCTGCTGTAAAGTATCTCTCTGACTGCTGCTAAATCACAAAAATTTCCCTTTAAAAATTTAAAGTAATAAAAAAATACCAAAATTGAAAAAATTTACTCTTATTAGGGTTTTCTCCCCTTAAATAAGTTTATGATGAAATAATATGATTAGTTTATATAGTATTATTATTTCACTTATAAACCCCTTAGGCTATGTTCACATGGCTTAAGTGTGGGGCGTAATTACGCCCCGCCGTTACGCCGTGTGGCCGGGGGCCGGAGCGGGGGAGAGAGCGGGGGGCCGGCCCTTCGCCGGCCCATAGACAAACATTAAAAGCGGCGCGTATACGCCGCTAGAAAGTGACCAGTCTATCTCCCCCCCCCGCGTATTCGCCGAGCAGGGAGAGGAGACGTAATCATAGTTCTCTAGGAAACTGGGATTACCGTAATGAATGGGCCGTTTTCAGGCCATAATTTGTGCACTTCGGCGCGTAATTACGGACCGAAATACGGCCCATTTTAAGCCGTGTGGGAGAGCAAGCGACGCTCCTATGGGTTTTCTAATGCAATCTGAAATAAAAATGTACATGGCCGAAATCAAATGATAATACTGCCGAAGTTGTCCCGATGTGTATATAAAACGAAATTTAAAATGGGGGTAACCCAAAAAAAATATTAATTCAATAAAAAACAGGTTTATTTCTTTATTTTTTGTTAGCCAAGGATCAATAGTATGGTGCAACGAAAATAAAGAAATAAACCAGATTTTATTGATTTAATATTTTTTTTTCGTTACCCCCATATTATTATTCGTTTTATATACACATCGGGACCAACTTCTGTAGTGTTTTTAATTTGATTTGGGCCATGTACAGTTTTATTCCAGATTGTTTTAGAAAACCCATAAGGGGTCGCCGCTCCCCTTTGGCCCAAAATAACCCGCCTCTTTTAACTTAGCCAATCACAAGGGCGCTCAGAATTCTTTTCCCTAGAACTTATAGAAAGTAGCTCCGCTTGATTGGTAAGCGGACGACCCCCGCCGTTCAACCAATCACTTTTTCTGCCTTTTTAATGTATTTTGAATTGTCCGGCCTTTTTGAATGGTTGGTCAATTTCTCCATAGGTTAAATGGGTCTCCTGTGCCCCTATTCTGTTTGGTAAATTTTCCTCATAGGATTAAGGGGCCACTGTGCTCCTATTTGATGGTTTGGTTTATCCCCGGACCAATGAGAAGATTTAAAAAACAATTTAAATTTACTGTATTTTCCCGGCAATTCTCTGATTACAATTCCCTATGAGGCCGGTCTGGGCGACAAACCGTTGTTGGTTTTTTTAACGGTTTTTTTGTAAAAAGGGTTTGTCTTTATCTGATAAGTTTTACATTAATAAAAATGATTTTTTTATTTTTACTTCATGCCCCACGGCGCTGAGGCGAGATTTTTGAGCGCCCTTTCCTAATACAAAGGGGGAAGTAGCTCCCTCTGATTGGGTGGGATAGCCAAGCCCCTTAGCTCAGCCAAAAAAGCTCTTTTCGATTTTTATGTCTTTTGAACTGGCTGCCCTTTTATTTTGATTGGGCAAAATTTCTCCCAAAGGTTTGGGTCCCTATCGCTCCTATTCTGATTGGGGCAATTCTCCTCCATGGTTTTAAAGGGACTTGTCGCTCCATTTGATTGGTTGGTTTATGCCCAACCCCAAAGAGAATAGCTTTTCGAATTTGAAATTTTTTTATTTCCCGGCAATTCTTATATCCCAAATTCTTTTTGTAGCGCCGGTCTCGGCGCAAAACCGTTGTTCGGGGTAGAATTTATTTTTGTTTATAGAAGGTTTCAGCTTTTTTCAGGGGGTATTTTACAAATAAAAAAATGTTTTTTTTTTTTTTATATCCAGGCATGGGCTGGCGCGAGATTGCATTGCCCGATCTCTCCTAGACTACAAGGGAGAAGTAGCTCGCGCTCTTATTGGCCCGGGTAGCCAAGCCCCCGCTACTTTCCCCAAACAGCCTTTTTTTAGCATTTTTACTTTTTTTTGAACTGTCCCGCCCTTTTATTTTTATTGGTCCAAAATTCTCCATGGGGTATAAGGGGCCCCGCGTCCCATTCTGTTTTGGGCCCGGGGGTCCCCCAAACCCCCCCTAGCTCAGCCAATACTCTTTTCTGCATTTTTACTTTTTTGAACTGTCCCGCCTTTTTTGATTGGTCAAAGTTTTCCATGTTTTAATGGTTCACTGTCGCCCTATTCTGATTGGGGCCCTTTCTGCCCCCAATGAAATAGCTTTCAGAATTTGAATTATGATTTCCCGGGAATTTTAATTCCTAATTCTTGATATTGCGCCCTTTAATTTTTGGGAAAATATTTTTTTTTAAAAATTTTTATTTTTGAGTTTGGCTCTTTTTGAGAATGTTTTCCGCCTTTATAAAGGCGTTTTTTTGGAATCATACTCCATGCTGCGCGGAGCGCCGAGATTTCTGTCGCGATCTTCTATCTGCTTCCTCGCATGTTACGTTCTCGCTTCACCTCGCCGCCACCGGAGCATTTATACCAAAATAAACTAGGTCTGCCTGTCGGAGCTGCCGAGCGCTGCACTGCGCCTCGCTTTGGCGAGCCGCGATCGTACATGCCTCGGGGTTTTCGAGCGCGCCACATCCCGCCCCGGAACGCCTACATCGCGCCCATTACACGCCCCTTCATGCAGGGCGCAGCTGAAAGTGGCGAACACTGCGCCTAACACTGAATCCCTGTGTCCGACTGGGGAATTCGGGCCGGGAGGTGCAGTTTACTCCCAAAAACAGGCGAAAAGCCCGATAATACATGTCGCCCATTGTCTGTATCAGCTCCCATGCAATTATTGCATGTGTGGTGTATAGAGATCACTATGCAGAGACCTGGCTCTCCTGTTTTTTCCTTGTTTTTACACTTATAAGCTAATCTAACCCCCCTGCTGTGAAGCCAGCGCCATGGCCTTGATTTGTTTTACTCAGCTACATGTGTGGTTTGGCATGCTGGCACTTGTAGTTCCATGTTCCCCACCAGCTAGTAGCTGTTGAACTACAAATGCCAGCATGTCACACATGTACTAATTGTATGGGTGCTGATACAGTACAATACTATATTTTATATTGGAGGCAGCTGGGGAGGGGTGCAGGGAATCGGGAGCAGTAAGAACAGATCTGCCGTGATGGGGCCAATAGCGCCAAACTAGAGCAGCAAGAGGGAAAGGTGTTATGTTGGCCTGAAGACGGAGGTTCCCAGCTCGAGGTGGGTGTGTGGGAGGAAAAAGAGCTGCTGTGCTCTGGCCCAAAGATGCAGTGGGCGGAGGAAAAAGAGCTCGTTGCCCAGCCCAAAGATGAGTGGGAGGAAAAAGAGCTGCTGTGCTCTGGCCCAAAGATGCAGTGGGCGGAGGAAAAAGAGCTGCTGTGCTCCAGCCCAAAGATGCAGTGGGCAGAGGAAAAAGAGCTGCTGTGCTCTGGCCCAAAGACGCAGTGGGCAGAGGAAAAAGAGCTGCTGTGCTCCGACCCGAAGATGCAGTGGGCAGAGGAAAAAGAGCTGCTGTGCTCCAGCCCAAAGATGCAGTGGGCAGAGGAAGGCATGTGATGCTATTATGGGGCGTGACACAGTGTGATGTCAGCACGCCGAACCACGCCTCATAAGTTTCTGTTTGTAACTAGAAGACTGATGTAAGTCAGAAAGTTACAAGTTGGGGATTGTCTGTATATGAATTTTAGTGCATTATTTATATTTTATCTTGTATATTTATTATATCATAAATGTATCTTACATATGTATTTTATTAGATCTTTCCCATATTAATGTCTTCATGTATTTTAGAGGAGTTTCCCAATAATCCCAACCTATCAACTAGCCCCAGATGAGGTGATCAGTGTGAGCTCAGCGGGGTCAGACCCATTGGTCCATCCCATAATATGAGAACAGGGTTCAGTCCACTCTGTTACGTTTTGATTATACAACAGCCAGATATCGTGCAATGTGGTTATATACAGATACCAACCAGCGCGGTGAATCCATTGAAGCATGCGAACCACACTTGGCAGAGGACGCTGGCGGACGTCTTGTAGAAAAAGTAGCGAAGGAACTTGGCAATTCGTAAGTAAGACCAACGGCCGTGGATGAGGAGAAGACGCTGGAGGTAGGAAAACTGAGCCAAGGCGTAGTCGCTGGCCTGGACGGCCTGAGTGCCCTCCAACCCACTGATACCAACTCCGATGTGTGCAGCTGAGGAACGAAAACATAACAGGTCTTATATATTCAGGGACCAACTATAGATAACACCGGTTTATGGATAAACGTGCTTGGTATTAGACTTCCTTGGGCAAATGGCATCACTTAGCTTAAAGGTTCCCCCATCGAGGACAAACATCAAAGAATTGTTCTTTATAAAAAGTCTCTACTCAATGAAAACTGTTTTAAAAATGTTCCTCTGCCAAAATCATTATATGTGGCTTCTGCTGGCGCCTCCTGCTGTTCATAATCTCAGTGTCTTTGTATGGCCACCCAGCGCTGCTTCATTTTGTGGACGCATCAACGCCAGAGTCATGTTTTGGGTTTGGTTTTTTTTTTTGGGGGGGAGGGGGCAAACGGATAAAATAAAAGAAAAAATGGATAGGAAGCCATTTACAGCAGTTTTATAAACTTTTAAAACAACTGGAAGACTAAGGATTTATGGGACAAGTAAACTCGCCGTGTGACTGCCATGTAATATCCTGCAACTTCTAATGATTGCCAGGGCATAGATGGTAGAATCATTAAAGCATAACCACTTCATGCCCAGCCTGTTTGTCACCTTCCTACTCACTCCAGTTACCCACTTCCTGCGCGGCCCATTTACCCACTTCCTGCCCGGCCCATTTCCCCCCTTCCTGCCCCGCCCATTTACCCCCTTCCTGCCCGGCTCATTTATCACATTCCCACATGACCCATTTACCCCTTTCCTGCCCAGCCCATTTACCCCCTTCCTGCCCAGCCCATTTACCCCCTTCCTGCCCGGCTCATTTACCACATTCCCACCTGGCCCATTTACCCCCTTCCTGCCTGGCTCATTTACCCCTTTCTTGCCATGTCCATTTACACCCTTCCTACCAGTCCTTTATACCTGGCCTGTTTAACCCCTACCAGCCTGGCACATTTACCTCCTTCCTGACAAGCCCATTACCCCCTTTATACCTGACCCATTTACCCCCTTCCTGACCAGCCCATTACCCCCTTTATACCTGACCCATTTACCCCCCTTCCTGACCAGCCCATTACCCCCTTTCTTTTACCCCCCCCTTTACCACCCTTTCCCCCTTTATGACAAAGAGCTAGCCAGCTCAACCAACTTTTGGGGATGCACGGAAATCTGCTCAGTACAGAAAAGACAGTCTCAAGGGGTTTAATGATCCAGCCCACCAGGGAATGGTGTAAAAAAATCCCAAATTTTATTGCCCCAAAAAAAAAAAAGCAAGCACCTACAAATGTGCAAAGCTCCGAAAGCCAGAATGACATGATGTGAATAGACGCTAACGGTTTGGGGGGCAAAAATGATGCCTTTTCAAGCATACGATTAAAAGACATAAAAATTTTTTTATATTTCCCCCTACCCGCGCAATCAAGGCCTATCCAAAAAAAAAGCGCAAAGCAATGAAATTGGCTGAAATAAGCATTTTTCCGGCCCTTTGAAAACATGTGTATGTGGCGTTTATCGTGTTTCCAAAACCGGGAAAACGAGGCTCTCTTCCGGGCTTTTGCAAAAAGCCCTATGGGGTGGTGTGGGCGAGAGGGAACGCATGCGCCTAAGCTGCCAGACTGAAGCGAGATGGAAAGGCCAGGAGGATGGGAAATGTTACAGGAAAAAAAATTTGTTATTAAAAAATCAGTTTATACAAATTTGAAAACTAGAAACAAGATACAAATAAAATTTGATGATTAGTAATTTCTTTCCCAAAATTAGGTGCCCCTTTGTAAAACACAGTGACTCTTTTAATGTTCATGCCCTGTGGGGTCAGTGTTAACAGATTGTCCAGAAAGTTTCCCCATCCCTAAAATGCCGAAATATCTCCCCCTTAATGGGTTTTTTTAACTTTTTCAAGGGGCCTTTAAATTTTTTAATAAACTAAATAAATTTTGCCCGTATAAAAATGTTTAGTGAGCCCCTGTTTTATTTCTATTGGGGTGGGGGAGATGTCATTAACAGCTCTAGAAACCTGTGTTTTAATTTCTTATTGTACTTCCCTTTTTAGTGAATTTGCATAGGTGCAAGTGCCCGTAGACCCCTTTATACCCCGACCCCTTTACCCCCTTCCTTACCAGCCCATTACCCGCTTTATACCTGGCCCAACTACCCCCTTCCTGACCAGCCCTTTACCCCCTTTATACCTGGCCCTTTTAAACCCTTCCTGACCAACCCATTTACCCCCTTTATACCTGGCCCGTTTAACCCCTTCCTGACCAGCCCATTACCCCCCTTTTTTAACCTGACCCCCTTTACCCCCCTTCCTGACCCGCCCTTCCCCTTTATACCCGCCCATTTACCCCCCCCTCTCAGCCCATTTACCCCCCTTTTTACTGTCCCCGTTTACCCCTTCCTGACCAGCCCATTTACCCCCTTTTCCTGGGCCCATTTAACCCCTTCCTGACCAGCCCTTACCCCCCTTTTACCGACCCTTTACCCCTTCCCGACCAGCCCCTTTTCCCCCTTTATACCTAGCCCACTTACCCCCTTCCCGACCCGCCAAATTTTCCCCCCTTTTTAAAACCGACCCCATTTTAACCTCTTCCTGACCAGCCCATTACCCCCTTTATACCTGACCCATTTACCCCCTTCCTGACCAGCCCATTACCCCCTTTATACCTGGCCCGTTTACCCCCTTCCTGACCAGCCCATTACCCCCTTTATACCTGACCCGTTTACCCCCTTCCTGACCAGCCCATTTACCCCCTTTATACCTGGCCCATTTACCCGCTTTTTGACCAGCCCATTTACCCCTTTATACCTGACCCATTTAACCCCTTCCTGACCAGCCCATTACCCCCTTTATACCTGGCCCACTTACCCCCTTCCTGACCAGCCCATTACCCCCTTTATACCTGACCCATTTACCCCCTTCCTGACCAGCCCATTACCCCCTTTATACCTGACCCATTTACCCCCTTCCTGACCAGCCCATTACCCCCTTTATACCTGGCCCGTTTACCCCCTTTATACCTGGCCCATTTACCCCCTTTATACCTGACCCATTTAACCTCTTCCTGACCAGCCCATTACCCCCTTTATACCTGACCCGTTTACCCCCTTCCTGACCAGCCCATTTACCCCCTTTATACCTAGCCCACTTACCCCCTTCCTGACCAGCCCATTTACCCCCTTTACACCTGACCCATTTAACCCCTTCCTGACCAGCCCATTATCCCCTTTATACCTGGCCCACTTAACCCCTTCCTGACCAACCCATTTACCCCCTTTTCCCCGGCCCCATTTTACCCCTTCCTGACCAGCCCATTACCCCCTTTATACCTGGCCCATTTACCCGCTTTTTGACCAGCCCATTACCCCTTTTCCTTCCCATTTTACCCCTTTGGGACCCCCATTACCCCTTTATACTCCCCCTTTACCCTTCCTGCCCCCACCCCATTAACCCCCTTTATACCTGGCCCGTTTAACCCCTTCCTGACCAGCCCATTAACCCCATTTAACCTGCCCTTTAAAACCCCTTTTCGGGAACCCAGCCCCATTACCCCCCTTTTTTAACCTGCCCTTTTTCCCCCCCTTTCCCTGACCAGCCCATTACCCCCTTTTACCTGGCCATTTTTACCCCCTTCCTGACCCGCCCATTTACCCCCTTTAGCCCCCCCCCATTACCCCTTCCCTGCCCACCCTTTCCCCCCTTTAAACCCCTGCCCTTTTAACCCCTTCCTGACCAGCCCATTACCCCCTTTATACCTGGCCCACTTACCCCCTTCCTGACCAACCCCTTTTCCCCCCTTTTTTCCTTTACCCCCTTCCTGACCAGCCCATTACCCCCCTTTATACCTGACCCTTTTACCCTTTCGCCCAGCCCATTTACCCCCTTTTTACCTGCCACTTACCCCCTTCCTGACCCCCCCTTTTACCCCCTTTACACCTGACCCATTTACCCCCTTCCTGACCCCCCATTTTTCCCTTTTATCCCCGGGCCCATTCCCCTTTCCCTGCCCAAAACCCATTTACCCCTTTTACCTGGCCTTTCCCCCTTTTCCTGACCCCCCTTTACCGCTTTATTCCTGACCCATTTACCCCCTTCCTGACCAGCCCATTACCCCCTTTATACCTGACCCATTTACCCCCTTCCTGACCAGCCCATTACCCCCTTTATACCTGACCCATTTACCCCCTTCCTGACCAGCCCATTACCCCCCTTTTATGCCCCTTTTCCCCCCCCTTTAAACCACCCATTTCCCCCCTTTAACCTTTGGGCCCCCATTTACCCCCTTTATACCGGGCCCATTTACCCCTTCCTGACCAGCCCATTACCCCCTTTATACCTGACCCATTTACCCCCTTTATACCTGGCCCATTTACCCCCTTCCTGACCAGCCCATTTACCCCCTTTATACCTGACCCATTTACCCCCTTCCTGACCAGCCCATTATCCCCTTTATACCTGGCCCACTTACCCCCTTCCTGACCAACCCATTTACCCCCTTTGTACCTAGCCCGTTTACCCCTTCCTGACCAGCCCATTACCCCCTTTATACCTGGCCTGTTTAACCCCTTCCTGACCAACCCATTTACCCCCTTCCTGACCAGCCCATTACCCCCTTTAAAATTTTTGGCCCTTTCCCCTTCCTGCCCACCTTTACCATTTAGCCCCCATTTCCCCCCTTTCCTGCAAGCCCTTTCCCGTTTTATCCTGACCCATTTACCCCTTTGACCAGCCCTTCCCTTTTTTTTTTTAAAACCCCAGTTTCCCCTTTTTAACCCCTTCCTGGCCGGGGCCCTTTCCCCCTTTAACCCGGGGCCCCCTTTTAAACCCTTCCTGACCAGCCCATTTACCCCCTTCCTGACCAGCCCATTTACCCCCTTTATACCTGGCCCGTTTACCCCCTTCCTGACCAGCCCATTTACCCCCTTTATACCTGGCCCATTTACCCCCTTTATACCTGGCCCATTTACCCCCTTCCTGACCAGCCCATTTACCCCTTTATAGCTGACCCATTTACCCCCTTCCTGACCAGCCCATTTACCCCTTTATACCTGGCCCGTTTCCCCCTTCTCGCCCACCCCTTTTCCCCCATTTTTAGGGGTTTTTTTGGGGTTCCCCCGTTTTTTACCCCTCCCCCCCTCAGGTTCTTTTTATTTATTTAGGGGTCTAAACGCTCCAAACGGGGATTGCCCCGGTTTTCTACTAGATTATTTTGCCTTTGTTCCCTGAGGCTTTAGGCTTTATTTTTTTTTAATTCTTACTTTCTATGTATTTTTTTTTATATCATTCTTCATTTTTTAATTGGCCCTCCCAAAAGGACGAAAGAGATTTATGTGAGCTTTTCAGTTAGAAGACCACCGGCCAAACATATATATGCAACGGGGGTTCGGCATCTAGTCAATGTCTTCTGACACCAGCGTCAAAGCTGTAGATGCAGCAATATTGGGGGTGCACTTACTTATTTGAAGGTTTTATAAATGTTGTTGCATAATTCTCAGACAATGAAGGCGTTGGATTCCCAGGACCTTCTCAGAGGAGCTGATTGAGGTGTGGGCGGAACAGGGGGCCCTGTACAGGATATACAGGGCTGTGCTTGGTAAGAGCTCCCAGGGCCGGGGTGACAGACCAGCAATGGTAAAGCCCCAAAAACGCGTTCCCTTGTTGGTATCGCAGGGGTTTGATAGGTAAGGTGTTCCCTCCGAGGTGATTTTGCTCATTCGTTCTTCTATCCCCTCCATTACTGTCCCCCTTTACCTCTCCTCCATCACTGGACTCACTTTTGATCATGTTGACGTCGTTGGCGCCGTCCCCGATCGCCAGCGTGGTCGCCTTCTTATGCTTTCCGGAAATTGCCAATTTCCCCCCTTCTGCTTCGGCGTCACCCGGCAGCAGATCACCGCCTGGCACTTGGTGGCCAAATCTACAAAGGCGAATTCCCCCCAGGGGGCCTTGTCACTGGGACCCCTCCTCCCGTAACATCTGTCTCGGAGGTTATGGAGAAACCAAGGCTTCTGTGTTTTCCAGTTAAATGTTCCTAAAACGAACCTGTGAAAAGAACTTGATAGCAAAGAATACGGGTTTTTATGTACATACATCCCCGGCCCTGGTTCTGGATGGAACGTGAAATGTCCTGCCTAATTCCCTGTAAGAGGGAAGGCCGGGGAAAGCCCAGCATTTATTATAGGGGTGCTCCGTCATGCACTCCTTCTCCTCATGGAGTTCCAGTACGGGGACGCTGTGTTCTTTCCCCTTTTTTCCCAAAAGGGTGGTTTTCCAATTTTTGGGGTTAAAGAGGAGCGCTGTGTTCCCTTCTCCTCTAGGGGAGTTCCCATACAGAGGAGCGCTGTGTTCCCCAAAATCGTTCATGGCATTTCCCGTACGGGGGGGTGTGTTCCCATTCTTCTCTATGGGAGTTCCCCGTCAGGGGGGCGGGTTCTCTACATTTTTCCCCATGGGATTCCGCACGGGGGGCGCGTGTTCCCTTTTCTCTAGGGATTCCCCAGTCGGGGAGCCTGTTTTCCCCATTCTGTTTTTGGGGAAATTCCCAGTACAGGGACGCGTGTTCTCCTTTTTCCTATGGGATTTCCCATTTCAGGGGAGTGCGTTTTCCCCAATTTCTCTATGGGATTTCCCCCGTAAGGGGAGGCTGTGTTCCCATTCTGTTCTATGGGATTTCCCCGTCGGAGAGCGCGTGTTTCCATTCTGTTCTTTGGGATTTCCCCATATGCGGGCCTGTGTTCTCCATTTTGTTTATGGGGTTCCCATCGGGGGAGCGCTGTTTTCCATTTGTTCAGGGGGAGTTCCCAGTAGGGGGGCCTGTTTTTCCCCTTTTCTTTTTATGGGACTTCCCAGTCATGGAGCACTGTTTTTTCCCCATTTTTTTTCTTGGGACTCCCGTACAGGGGAGCACTGTGTTCTCCATTCTGTCTTGGGGTTTCCCTTACGGGGGAAGCGCTGTGTTCTCCATTCTGTTTATGGGAGTTCCCGTACGGGGGCATGTGTTTCCATTTTTTCCCTTGGGGGAGCCCCGTCAAGGGGCGTGTGTTCTCCATTTTTTCTAGGGGATTCCCCCAGAAGGGGGAGCAGTGTTTCCATTTGTTCTAGGGGAGTTCCCATCAGGGGAGCGCTTGTTTCTCCATTCTTTTTATGGAGTTCCCCAGCGGGGAGCCTGTGTTCCCCATTCTGTTCTAGGGAGTTCCCATAAAAAGGGGGAGCCTGTGTTCTCCATTCTTTCTATGGGGTTCCAGTACATGGAGCCTGTTTTTCCCCATTTTTTCTATGGGATTCCCTCAGGGGAGCCTGTTTTTCCCCATTCTGTTCTAGGGAGTTCCATACAGGGGAGCGCTGTTTTCTCCTTCTTTCTATGGATTTCCCCAGTACGGGGGAGCGCGTGTTCCCCTTTCTTTCTATGAGATTTCCCAGTACAGGGAGCCTGTGTTCTCCTTCTCTCTATGGGAGTTCCCCCAGTACAGGGGAGCGCGTGTTCTCCATTCTTTTGGGGGGTTTCCCGGTACAGGGGATGCTTGTTTCCTTTCTTTCTATGGATTTCCCATACAGGGGGGGCCTGTGTTTTTCCATTCCCCCTTGGGATTCCCAGTAAAGGGGGGGGCGTGTGTTCCCATTCCCCTTATGGATTTCCCATACAGGGGGCGCTGTGTTCTCTTTTCCCCCCTTTCTGGGGGAGCCCCCGTCAGGGGAGCCTTTTTCTCCATTCTTTTCTATTGGATTTCCCGTACGGGGAGCCCCGTTTTTCCCCCATTTGTTTTGGGGAGTTCCCAGTACGGGGGGGCCCCTTTTTCCATTTCCTTTTGGGAGTTCCCACCGGGGGGGCCTGTGTTTCACATTTCTCTTGGGATTCCCGGTGGGGAAGCGGGGGTAATTTTTGGGCGGGGCTTCACCCCTTCCCCTTTAACCCCACCGAGTGTCTGTGGGGTCGGGGTCCTGCTATGTCCTGGGGGTCTTCCCGGACCCCTCCTGCCCACCCCCCATGTCGTGGGGGTCAGGGAGTCCCGCTATGTCCTGGGGTCTTCCCTGGACCCCTCCTCCCCCCCCCCCCCTGGTGTGGGTCAGGGAGTCCTGCTATGTCCTGGGGCTCTTCCTGGACCCCCTCCTGCCCACCCCGAGTGTCCGTGCGGATCAGGGAGTCCTGCTATGTCCTGGGGTCTTCCTGGACCCCTCCTGCCCACCCCCCGAGTGTCTGTGGGGGTCAGGGAGTCCTGCTATGTCCTGGGGCTCTTCCTGGACCCCTCCTGCCCACCCCCCGAGTGTCTGTGGGGGTCAGGGAGTCCTGCTATGTCCTGGGGCTCTTCCTGGACCCCTCCTGCCCACCCCCCGAGTGTCCGTGCGGATCAGGGAGTCCTGCTATGTCCTGGGGCTCTTCCTGGACCCCTCCTGCCCACCCCCCGAGTGTCTGTGGGGGTCAGGGAGTCCTGCTATGTCCTGGGGCTCTTCCTGGACCCCTCCTGCCCACCCCCCGAGTGTCTGTGGGGGTCAGGGAGTCCTGCTATGTCCTGGGGGTTTCCCTGGACCCCTCCTGCCCACCCCCCGAGTGTCTGTGGGGTTCAGGGAGTCCTGCTATGTCCTGGGGGTTTCCCTGGACCCCTCCTGTCTCTTCTCCTCTTCCTATATAAGAGAGCTGGCATTTACCATGAAGTCTCCGGTCAGCACCAGCGCCATGTTCCTGGCCTGCAGGCTGTCTCTGTCCTTCCTGAAGATGCTGCCGTCCAGGAGGTCCTGTCCGCTGCCCGAGAGGTTGTTGTTGTGCTCCCAATAATCATCCAGGATATCGCTGAGGAGGTAAGAAACACATTGATTAAAGGAGCACTCTCCCCACATTGATTAAAGGGGCACTCTCCCCACATTGATTAAAGGGGCACTCTCCCCACATTGATTAAAGGGGCACTCTCCCCACATTGATTAAAGGGGCACTCTCCCCACATTGATTAAAGGGGCACTCTCCCCACATTGATTAAAGGGGCACTATCCTCACATTGATTAAAAGGGGCCCCTCCCCCCAACATTGATTTAAATTGGCAGGGCTCCCAACATTGATTAAAGGGGCATGCTCCTCACTTTGATTAAAAGGGGAAAAATTTCCCCACATTGATCAACGGGGCCAATTCCATACTTTGTTTAAAAGGGGCACTCTCCCCAAAATTGTTTAAAAGGGGGCCCTCTCCCCCTTTTGATAAAAAGGGGCACTCCCCCCAAACTTTAATCAAAGGGGAACTCTCCCCAAAAATTAATCAAAGGGGTTTTCCCCCATCATTGTTTTAAAGGTGCACCCTTCCCAAATGTTTAAAAGGGGCCTCTCCCCACATTGTTTTAAAAGGAGCATTTCCCCCATATTGTTTAAAAAAGGGGCCCATTTCTCCCCACATTGTTTAAAAGGGGAAATTCTAACCCATTGATTAAAGGAAATCCCCCCCAAAATTGTTTTAAAGGGGCCCCTCTTCCCAAATTGTTTTAAAGGGGGCATTTCCCCCAAATTTATTAAAGGGGCACTCTCCCCAAAATTGTTTAAAAGGGGCCTCTCTCCCCCAAATTGATTAAAAAAAGCATTTCTCCCCCCCTTGATTAAAGGGGCACTTTTTCCCACATTGATTAAAGGAAATTTTCCCCCAAATTGATTAAACGGGAAAACACTTACCAAAATTGATTAAAGGGGCATTTTCCCCACTTTTGATTAAAGGGCCTATCTCCCAAAATTGGGTTTTTTTTAAAAAAAGCACTCTCCCCTATTGTTTAAAAAGGGGGAAACTTCCCCCCCATTGTTTTAAAAAGGGGCCTTCTCCCCCAAATTGATTAAAAAAACCCACTCCCCCCACATTGTTTAAAGGGGGCCTATTCCCCTTTGTTTTAAAGGGAAACCCATTTCCCCCCACATTTGTTTTTAAAGGGGGGCTCTCCCCACAACATTGTTTAAAAAGGGGGGCATTCTCCCCACTTTGGGTTTTTTAAATTTGGGAAAACACTTACCACATTGAAAAAAAGGGGGGAAAACTTTTAACCACTTTGTTTAAAAGGGGAACACTGTCCCCCCATTTGTTTAAAAGGGAAACCCCTTCCCTATTGTTTAAAAAGGGGAAATTCTCCATCATTGTTTAAAGGGCACTCCTCTACATTGTTTTTAAAGGGGCATTTCCCCTACATTGTTTAAAAACGGGAACCTTTACCAAATTGTTTAAAAAGGGGCACCCCTCCCCCAACATTGAAAAAAAGGGGCACTTTTCCCACATTGTTTAAAAAGGGGCATTTCCCCCAAAAATTTGTTTAAAAAGGGGCACTCCCCCCACTTTGTTTAAAGGGGCATTCTCCCCACATTCTTTTAAAGGGGCACTCCCCCAAAAATTGTTTTAAAGGGGAAAATCTTACCACATTGATTAAAGGGGCATTCTCCCCACATTGTTTAAAGGGGCACCCCCCCCCAACATTGTTTAAAACCCTCCCCAAAGGGGCCTTCCCCCAAATTGTTAAAGTAGCCTTTCCCAAAATTTGAAAAAAGGGAACTCCCCCAAATTGTTTAAAAGGGAAAAAACTTCCCCACATTGTTTTCAGGGCCCCTTCCCCCACATTGATTAAAGGGTATTTTTCCCCAAACGATTAAAGAGCACTTTTCCCCACATTTTGGTTTTAAACTTGTTGGAAAATTTAAATACAAATTCCCAAAAACACTGGCTTTGGATTTTTTTCCCTTTCGGGGGTTTGAGCAGTTCTTTTTCCTTGCTTGTTTTTCACAAGTTTTCCCTTTGGTTTTGCCCAATCACCTATTTCTGCTTACCCATTGAGGGGGTTTTAGAAAGGGTCAACCCTGCTGTGTCTTATCTTCAGCCCGGGGAGCACACCCTTTTTTTTATTTGGAAAAAAGGTTTAAACCCCCTTAGAAGTTGTAGAAAAAACTGACAGCCTGAAAAAGGGACATGGGGCCCGGGAAGCTGTAGAACCCCCAAACCCTTTTTTGAAAAGGAAGTGGGAGAATAAAGGGGCTGTAAAAAACCCCCGTCGGGAATGAAACCCAGGAAGTGGGACCCCTGAACCCTTTTGAACCTCCCCACAGTCTCCCAAAGGAAAAATTGGGACCCGGGAAGTTTTAGAACCACCCCAGCTGAAAAAAGGGAAATGGAACCCTAAAAGGCTGTAAAAAACCAACCATTAAAAGGGGAAAAACAGGAAGGGGGGCCCGGTAGCTGGGGGAAAACCTCCATAGAAGGAACAGGAAGGGGGACCCTGAAAGTGGGAACCCACCCACACCCTGAACGGGAAAGTGGGGTTTGGAAGCTGTGGGTTCTTTTAAATTTATTACTCTTTTTTTTTAATTTGTCCAGCATTTTTTAGGACAGCATTTTTTTTTGGAACAGTGAGGGTTGGAATTTTTACAAAATAGGACCGAAGGGGGGCCCCCGGGAAGGGGGGCGGGGAAAACAAACCCCCCCACGGTTTTGCCTTTTCCCAAAAAAAACTTTTGTAAAATTTTAGTCCTCTTCCTTCCCTTCTTTCCATGCCCACGTCCCACGCATTCTTATTTCCCTTATTTTAATTTTACCAAAACCCCAAAACCCATCCTCTTTCGGGGAACGGGCACAAAACCCCGTTCATATTAAATAAATAAACCCATTTGTGACATTTTCATTTCCTGCTTCTCGCGGGAGGAGAAAATTCTCCCCCCAAACCCCCGGAAAAATTTTCCTTTAAACTTCTTATCCCCCCCCTTCCTCCCTCTTCCTCCTACAGAAACCCCACAAACCCTGCGTAATATTTTTTTGAAACCCCTTTTTCCCTTTTTTTTTTCCCATTTTAAAATGTGTTTCTGTGGAAACGGGGCGATCCTTTCTTTTAATTTAAACTATTTGCTTGTCTGGTGCCCTTTTTTTCCTTTTTTTAAACTCCCTCAATCTCCAGTCTCACAAAAAACTTGGCTCAGAAAATTTTGACCCGCTTCCCCTTGGGGCTCTCCCTTTAAGGGGCCACACTTTTCACACCCCAAAAAACCTGACAGGGGCCGGGTTTTGGAGGAGGTCGGCATACTTCTCTTTCCTCATGCACTTACCGGGTTTCCTTTAAACTCCGCCCCCTCACTTTCCCCCCCTTTTCCTTTGAGGTTAAAACCCCTCGACTTTCCCGGCCATTTTTTCGGGATTTCGCGGGTTGTTTTTTCTTAAAACCCCCCGGTCACCCCCCCCCCAATTTTCTGGTTCAATTTTGGCTGCCTGGCCCCCATTCCTTTCCCTTTAACTTATTTTTGGAAATTTTTCCCCTTTATCACGGGTGATTTAAAACCCCAACCAAAATTGGGGATGCCCCCATTTTCCCCTTTTCGGGGCCTTCTCGGGTTTCCCTTTTCACTCCTCTTCTTTTGGGCCTTTCATTTCCTAAACTTTCCCCCCAAAGGAAAGGGGAAACTTTTCTTGTTTGGTTTTCTTTTGCTTGCTCTTTTTCTACCTTAAAAATTTCTCCCTTTGCTCTCTCTGATCAAAAACCTTTATCTTTCATTTTTTTAAATTAATTTTTCCCCCATCTCTGGAAACACCTGCCCCAATTACACATTCCAAAAAATCCCCTGCTCTTTTAAAAACCCGGGAAAAATTAAAACGACACCTTACAGTCCCACTTGCCCCCAAATTATCCCCCCCGGGAACCATACAGTCCTAAATGCCCCCAATTCCTCCTCCCGCCACAAAAAAGGGCCTCACTGCCCAAAATTCCCCCTTCACAGACACCTTTTCGTCCTCACTGCCCCCCAATCTCCCACAGACACCTTTTACAGTCCCCCACTGCCCCCAATTTTTCCTCACAGAAAACCATCCCCAAAGTCCCTCACTCCCCCCAATTTCCCTCAAAAGGACACCATAAAAGTCCCCCTTTTGCCCCCAAATTTACCCTCCAGACCCCCAAAACCAGTCCTCATCCCCCCAAATTTTCTCCCCCCAGACACCATACGCCCTCAACCCCCAATCTCCTCCCTCTCCTGTCTGACCAGGCTGTTAAACTTTTACAATGAAACTCTCAAAACCCCCCTTGGACATTTTGGGGGCCCCAACCCCACAACCGCCCCACACAGGGGCGACGCAAGCACCCTTTGGGGCCCCCAAACACCTCAGCTCGTTTTTTTCCAAAGCGATTTTTTCCCAAGGTGTGTGGAATTGGGGGAGAAAGTCAAAGTCCCTTGCGATTTTTCCCCAAATTCCAATTTTAAATGTTTCAGGATTTTATCAAAACTCCCCTTCACTCCCGCCAAAAAAAAAATATTTCACCTCCCTCTTTCCCCAACATGAACAAAAAAACCAAAAAACGTTTTTTGACCCCTTTTCCTTCCCCCCAAAGGGGTTTTTAAAGCTCAGGCCCGGTCACTGACCTTTTGTGATGAAGCCCTGGCCACTCACTTCAAAGCAAATTTAAAAGTATGGCTAAACATCAATCAAAATTTTCCCCAAAATAATACCCCTTTCCCGTCCCAACCCGCACGTCCCAAATTTGGCTCTCAGCTCTTGCCCCCGGATGTAGAAGAAGTGTCAGGTTTTTTTTTTTCCCCTGTCTGCTCGCCCCCCACATGTCTAGTGCCCCCATCCCCCCCACCTCGGCCCGTCTTTTTGGCCAAGCTTTTCCTCTCTCACCTTTTACTACTTTCTGTAAACCTCCTCTTCCCACGGGATTTTCCCCCCCTTTAAAAAACACCCCCCTTCAAAACCCCTTTTATTTAAAAAAAAAGCCCTCTTGGCCCTTCCCTGTGCTGAAAAAATCCCAAACCGTTTTAAACCCTGCCCTTTCCACCCTCTAAACTCCGGGAAAAGTTTGGGTCTACTCTCGCCTAATTCGCTTTTTTTCCCCTGTTTAAACTCTCTTTTGCCCCGGTTTTGAAATCGGTTTTTCCGCCCCTACACCCCAGGGAAAAATCCCTTTAATTTAAAGTCCCCAAATAAATCTCCCTCACGGGTTAAATCTAGGGGTAATTTACTCCTTGCTTTTCCCTTTTTGGATCTCTTGAAAGGAAATTTTACAGGGTTTGTTTTACCTTTCTTCCTCAGTCAGCCCCAAATTGGGGCCCCCAGGACACCGCCCCTCGCTTGGTTCTCGCCCCACCTCTCTGCCCGTTTCCTTTTCTTGTCTCTTTTTCTGGTTCTCCCTCCTTCCTTTTTTCCATCTTGTGTGGGGTTTCCCTCGGGTTTTTCCAGTTCTAGGGCCCCCTTTCTATCTTTTTTTTTACACACCCCCCCTTTGGGAAAAACCTCATTTAGATTTGGCTTTCCATTTCCATTCTTTTTTTGCGGATAAACCCCCCAATTTTACCCCTTTTTCCTCCCCAATGACCCCTTTTCCTGCCTGCTACAAAACACCAGGGGAACGTTTTTCCGCGGTCTCTTTTTTTTCATGTCCCTCCTCCATCTGAAAACAAAAACCCTCACAAAAATGTTTTTTGTTTTTCCGCTTCTACAAACCCAAAAACCCCCCCCATGCATTTCTCTCTCAGTGTGGGGGCCCCAATAATCATAGGCAGCGGGCCCCGCTGTTTTTTGGGATTTAACTAGACCCCGGGATCTGCCCTTTCACCCCCTTTTTTTCCAATCCATTGGGCCTTTTTTTGGTTCCCACCTGCACCTAAAAGAAAATTTGGGAAATTGGGCCCTTTTACCCCCACTGTGGAAACAAACTCAAACCCTCGTTGTTGTCTTATTCTTTTCGTTTGATTTACTTTTTCCCCTTGGCTTATCGGTCCCCCTCTCGGGAAAACTTCCCTTCCAATTGTCCTGCATGCCAGCCCCCAGGTTTTTTCTTTTTTTTCCCCCGCTATACTGTTGTCTTCCCTGTGTCAGTCACTGAAATGGCTGCCTTTTTAAGGACAGGATTCATTTATAAACTCACACTTCACCCAAAAAGCTCCCCAAACACCCGCTGCCCCCCTTTACATTCTCCTCCCCAAATTCTGCCCTACCCCCCCTACACGGTCTCTCCACAGTGCTGCCCCCCTTTACAATCTCCTCCCTAATCTCTGTCTCCCAAACCCTACCGGTTTTTCCCCCAGCGTGCCCCCCCCTACATCTCCCCCCTCGTCTCTGTTTTACCACCCTACCGCTTCCCGCTCTGCTGCTGTTTCAGGTTACCTCATAAACCTCTCGAACCCCTTCCCCGTCCCCAAAAGTTTTTGCCCCCGGAAAATTGGGAAAAACCCCAATTTTTTCTCGGGAAAAAGGGGGTTACCCCAGTGTTTGGGCAACTCAAAACCCCCTTCACAGTTTTAAGGGTGCTCTAAAAACCCTATTTTCCCCTTTGAAAGGTCCAAACCAAGACCCCTAATTGTCAACCCCCCAAATTCTGTCCCCACTTTTCACCCTTTTCCTCCCCTTTTTTCCCCCGCGGGGGACTTCTCTGTTATAGATTTTATGGTTGGGTTTGCGGGTTTTTCCCCAAAATTTTTGTTTTATACCCCCCCACTTTTTTTATGTAACAGGGGGGCCCATTTTTAAAACCAAAAGCATTGTCCCCCTTTTGGGGCTTAACCCCCTTTACACCCAATAGATTGTAAGCTTTTTGCGGCGGGGCCCCTAAAAACCTTTTGTCTCATTTGTCGGTAGTTTTTTTAAAATTGTAAAGTCTGGTTTGTTTTGGGGTTTTTTCCCCCTCAATATTGAAAAGTGCTGCGGAATTTGTTGGGGCGATTATTTTTATTTTTGGGGGGGGAATTTTTATATTTTTGGTACAAAAATTAAACCCCTTTTAAAACCCCATTAGGGGTAGAAGGTTTAACGTTACCAGATTTTGTGTTTCACCCAGGATTTCCATTTTCGTCACTGAAAAGGCGACACGGGCCCCAATGTTGATTGCAGTTTCTGTTCCAAAATCATAAGAGGAAATGCAATAATATTGCAGGATCAGCAAAAAGAGCCAAACCCAAAGTTCAAAAAAATATTTTTAAAGGAGAAAACATGCGGACGCCTGCGATTTCAGTATGTGGTCATCTCATAATCATGGTTGACAGCATGTGGGGGATTTTTCCCCTTTCGGAGGTCATTTGCTAACGCATTTTGAAACGCGGGGGGCGCCTGTTTTTTGCAGCTCCCTAATACACTGATTTGCATGAGGCCAAAGACCATGGTTGTTGACCCCTTTGGCATTTACCCGTTTTGACGTGGACTGGTATTAACCACGGAAATTCTCTCCTCACCCACCTTGCTTATCCCCCGTCAGCATCCACACCTTCATGTTGCCGTTCTTCGCAGTGTATTTTTTCCGGGGCACGTTTGAAGTTTATCTTTATTTCCGTCGCTCCAAGCAACTATGGAGAGTAAATAAGCTAGGGATGAAAAGTAACAAAAAACAAAACAAAATAGATTTACTATTTGAATTTTTTTTTACCGAAACCTCAGACCCCTTAAAGTTCAGTTTAAATCTACTCCTGGATTGCTGATGTGGAGAAGACTTCTCCATAATACAAGCAAGGAATGAGCTCTATGTGTCCAGGATGCTGCTCCATCATCCTTATGTGGGGGTGTCCTCCGAATACTGTGGAGTGAGCTCTTTTGTCAGGATGCTGTTCCATACTCACTCTCATGTGGGGGGGGTCCCCCAGAAAAATGCTGGATGTGAGCTTGTGTGTCCAGGATGCTGCTCTCCACCTCCTTTATGGGGGTGTTTTCCGTAATAAGTGGTGTGAGCTCTGTGTGTCAGATGCTGCTCCCTCACCCTCTCATGTGGGGGTGTCCCCCCCAG
>JAODAL010042956.1:0-34306 GCA_025379985.1 Phyllomedusa bahiana | reverse complement strand
AGGTTGGCAAATGATACATTCATGTAATAATGTTCTAAGGCAGGCCTGGACAACATATGCCCCTGGGGCCGCATGTGGCCCACCAAATGAAATCTGGCAGCCTGCAAATGGCGGAGCTTCCAGAAACCCTTCCCCAAAATGGCAGGTTTGTTTGGGTGGTTCTGGCACGTTTGGGGGATTTCACAGATGATTTGTCAATGCATTCCCATGTGGTCTGGAGGCATTCCCGGGTGCTCTGGGGAGTTCACGGCTGGTCTGGGGGAAGTTCTGAGAGATTTTGGCCACTGTTGCCTGCCAAGTTCCTGTTAAGGTTTAGGGTAGTTTTAGGGGTCATAGGATTACATGCAATATTATCCTTTTTATACCCACTGTAAATCCTGGGGCTGCCCTGTTGTTGATTTCCCTGTTCTATAATCTTTTTCAGGTAGTATTCAGTCTTTAGCATTTTCCTGTTGGCAACCAGTGTGTTTATCTGCTTTTTTCACAAAATGTATAACAGATTGTACACCATCCGATGGTTGCTGGCATAACTATGTGATACACAAAGTGACAAGATTGCAGTGTCAGCAAGGTTCCAAAAGGTAATTTAGATGCAGTTAAAGTTGGAAACCCTTATCAATGTGTTCTGCTATGCTGATATCTTAATGATCACTTATGGATTACTTAATAGCACTTATGTAAGGAACTTGACACACCATCTCACAATGTCACAGTTCTTTTACTAGACACAGTCCTCATGACTTGGGGAATCTTTAACGTCGTGTGAACAAGCCCTTTGTGCATTATTGAATGTTTTTTGTAATGTATTAATCCCCATCTGCCTTATCTAGCAAACAAATCTAATTGTCTACTAAACAAATCTAATTGTCAATCCTAATTGAATAACATAGACAATTAGATTTGTTTGCTAGATAAGGCAAACAAGGTTAGAAAAAAAAGGATAGAAACCTAATTTCCTTTGCCATGCTAAACAAATGTGTCATTTTGATTAGATTTATTGCTCAAATTGCTCTATGGTGAATGTCATATATATTGCACCATGAACTGATCCTGATAATGACGACGATGATGCATGTTATTAAGTGTATCAATCATGCTAACAAAAGGTTAACTTAAGGCATTTTAAAGCATCTTCTAAACAGCAAGTGGAATTGTACTAAGGTGTGGAGTCCTGACTTCTAGCCCTGTATACAGTCAGATCAGGACGCACTGTAAGTTACATACAGCATTTGCACTGAACAGGTTTCTTTTTAGCAGGTGCAGTTGCACTCTCTGACACTGAATCATTGGAGCCCTAGGAGTTGGTCAGCATGACAGATTCCCAGTAACAAGCTATCCTTAAGCAAAGTTCAATATTGCAAGTTGGCGTGACTAGCTGGCCATAGTAGTTGAGAAGGTTTATTTACTTTATAATAAATTGATATCTACCTAACACACCTTGTAGGAAAAGGAGATGCTGTTTGTAAATGCATTGACTGCTCTGTTATATGCTTGTTGGCAGAGAAGAACGTTGGGGAAGGCGCATAATAACTAGGGCTATATCAATGCAATTTTTTTTCAAGTTTATGCAAATATTATTTACGATTAGTTTATGTATTACTGTTAGGGTGATAGCCCATAAGGCAGATAAGGAAAATGTTATGCTATGCTCCTAGTTGAATATCACTAAAAAGCTTTGTCTGTTACATATGGCAGGAATCCTCCTGCTATTTTTCGTCTCCTGCTTATTAGGGAATCAGCGGTCTCTGTGTTATGTTTTTGTTGTTGTCTGTTTCTATGTGGAATGGTTGCATGGCAACTGCAAAGGATCCTTGCTCAGCCGACCTGGCTGCACACCTGAGTTTGATAGGTCTCTGTAAAGCTAAGTTGAAAATGGCAGTCTGTGCAGAGTACAGAAGTTTTGATCCTGTCTAGTTTTGCTATGTAGGATCATTCTGTCCTGTCCATTGTCAGTTCAGTTGGGTCAGGCTGAAGTATCTTGTTTCTTGTCTCAGTCTTGTTTGGCCTAGTTTGGAACTTTAGTTTTTGAGAATGTCAGGAAAAGCCGTGCACACTCGAGGGTCGAAGGCCTGAATTGGGGTGTATTCGTTACGTTGCGCTCCCCCTAGGGGTACGCAAGGCCAGCTGGATATGTTTTCACTGTTAACATCTGTCCACATGAGCACAGGAAGATGCAGGGAGTGCGAGAGGATAATAATAATAATAAATTTTTTTTTTATTTATATAGCGCCAACATATTCCGCAGCACTTTACAAATTAGAGGGTGTACATACAGACATTACACATTAAAAGAACTTACAAATGAGACACGAGGTATGAGGACCCTGCTCGCGAGAGCTTACAATCTATTATGGTGTATGGGTGAGACAAAGGGTTAAGAAGTGCTCAGTTTACTATGGTCCAGCCATGTTACATAAATAAGAGGTGGTTTACATAGAAATTGGGTGACCCAGCCACCCTGACAGTACATCTATATACAGATAAGTGCCTGTGAGTGCCCTAGTGTAGGGAGTGACAGGTGTGATAGCAGTTAGGGATCTTGGTAGGCCAGGCTGAGAAGATGTTTTCTCAGGGCCCTCTTAAAACTGTGAGGGTTGTGAATGTGCTTGATCGCCCGCGGTAGCATATTCCATAGGACCGGTGCTGCACGTGTGAAATCTTGGAGACGGGCATGGGAGGTTCGGATGATTGAGGAATGTAGTCTGATATCATCAGCAGAGCGGAGAGCACGGGTAGGGTGGTAGACAGAGATGAGGGAGGAGATGTAGGGAGGAGCAACACTGTGGAGAGCTTTATGGGTGAGAGTGGTGAGTTTATGTTGTATTCTGTACTGGATGGGCAACCAGTGCAGTGACTGACACAGGGTAGAGGCATCAGTAGAGGCATCAGTATAGCGGCTACTTGCCTACAACCCTGAACAGCTGGGAGAGATCTGTTTACCTACACTGGTGAAACAGAACTCTGCCAGCCTGGTAGACTGCCACCAGTTCCTCGTTAGTTACAAACCTGGTCCGTTACAGACTTATAACAGGCCAGGAAACAGCTCAGGTAGCAATATTTTAGAAACCGACAATAAGGACACATGAGATCGGGGTGATCAAGACAACAGACCAGCTCAGAATCAAAGTTTATAAATTTAATCACCTTGTGGGGCGCACTAGACAAGCAATACATACATAGGGATATAACAACAGCTATTGTCAAGGTGCAAAGTGGATATGGTTACAAACAAAAGACAAAGATGTATCTATTTACCTTTTTTGGCCCTTTGGCTGGCATCCAAGGGGGTGAATGCAGCCTGCTGATTCTAAAACTCCGGGGGCTCACATAACCCTCTCCCAATGGAGCCCACCTGGGGCTCATTTGGGTTCAGACTTATAACTGTACAGAGACACCCCATTTGCCCCCCCCTGTCACACCCCATGTCACACCCCCTCTCAAGTCCCTTAATATCTGAAGATCCTAAAAACCAGGGAAAGGGGAGGGAACCAAGCCAGGGGTTTTCAAAAAAAAACTGGAGGGCCTAAAAAACCGACGGGTACCAACACTGGCCCCTTGCTTTGCTCCGGAAATCCATTGTTAATTTTTCTCCATTTCCATCTGCTAAAAAACGCGGAGTGACACAACTTGTGGGGGTTTTTTAAAAAATAAAAACTGGGGTTACCTGTGACATGCGGTTACCCATAATTTTTATGAAAGTTCGGCACTGGCTGTCTTCTCATCTTTTTTTTGATGGCTACTACCTGGTTGGGAGCAGTCGGGGCTGTGTATCCAATTGGGGGACATATACCTTTGCTTAATTGCTGCTTCCTCGTAAAATTTGAGCCAGGGGGGAGCTTGGGTGATTTTCTGCAATAACTGATAAATTTTAAGTTACTTTTGCTTTTTTCCTCACAGAAAAATATGATTTGCTTGGTCATAAACCACTTTCGTATTGGGACTCGTTTCAGCAAAAGGGATAACTGTATTTGAGAGAAAGGTGTTTGGGTTACATCATGATGAGTTCCAGGGTTAGGGGTATTTATAGCGCAAGCTTTGAGGGGCACATTAGGAAAGTTAGCTAAAAACTTATCACTTTTACTCTTTCATCCTGCAGGACACACTTTTGAATCTTCTTGTGTTGCTTGTTTTTTTTTTGGGAGTCCACCATGTCTTGCATTTTTATACTTTCAATTCCATTTTTATAGTTTCCTCCCTTTTTGCTCCCACCACAAATTTCTAAACTTGCATAGCCCTTGACTTTTTTCCTTAAATGGGGAACGATAAATGATGGGAATGATAAACAAAATGTTTTTAACGGGGACATTCAGACTACTTTTTTTACTTTTTTGTTTGGGCTGCTGATATGGAAGTGGTTTAAAGGGCCATCTTGCTGTTGCATTTTTTTATAAAGGGGGAAAAAGTTTTTTACCGGGCTGAAAAAAAATCTCAAGAACTTAAAAGCAGAGTAAAATTTTTAGAAAAAAATACTCCATAAATAATGATTTTCCCCCAAACAATAATTCACCGGAGAGAAAAACAAGTCTAAAACAAAAAAAATTTGATAGTCCTAATTCTTGAACCACAGATTCAAACATTACAAAAGTTGTATGATTTCCGGGTACAGTTTGTATAACATGTCAAAACTTCATGATAACCACACTGTTTGTTAGTTCTGTCCCGTTCGTTTGTCAATTTTTTTGCTGAACTTTTAAAAAATTTTGGGTTTTCGGTCGCTTCGTTTTCACTCACAGCACTGGCTGTCTGTTGTTGTTTTTAAAATCATAAACACTTTAAAAGTTAGCTTCCCTCCCTTGCAAACAACAGGGATGTAAAAACGCTATACCCAGGACCTACTAGAAAACATTTGGAGACGGGGCCATTCTGCCCCTGTAGCCCCCACCTCTATACCAAGTACTGCTTAATCGAGAGGGTTTTGTTTTTGGACACTTTTAAAAAAAAGGGCCAAGAAACATTTGTTCATTTTGGCATTTAAAAACCCAATAACAAAATCCGTCTCTATTGGACATTTATAACAAATTGGCACTTACTTACGCGGGATTGTCTTTGACCCCTTATAGAAAAGCTTAAAATTTCAACCAGATACCAGACAAATTTTCTGGTGGCCCAAACCTAAACACAATTAGTCCCCCCTAAATTAGGGCCCCCCCAAAAGGTTAGCAGAGGGAAAAAATAATTTAATTCATTAAAACCAAAAAAAGGGGTATCCTAAAAAACCCCTGTTTGAAAAAATTTTACTTTAAAGCATTTAAATGGTTTCCCCCGTTTCACATAAAAGGGGTTGGGGGGCCCCTGAATAATTTCATCTAGTGGTTTTTTTCAATAAATTTTAGTTCAAAAACATATTATAAATGTAATATTATTAGAAAGGTTTACTGCATTTCGAGACCCCCAAAAAGAAAAGATACAAAACTTTTTCTAAAACACCCTGAAAAATTTGAAAAGTGGTTAATTTCGCCCTCGTCTGTGTAAAGTTTTACCAACACGGGTCCCCAAAGATACAAGGGTTTTGCAGGGCACAAACTAGGAACAGAGTCTAATTTATTTTATATTCCAACTTTTAATCCCTCAGGAAGATGTTTTTTTTCCCCACGGAAATCTCTAGGGTCCCACTCCCAGGTAGTCCGAGTTATAATGGAATTTTTTTGAAGGATAAGTAATAAATTTTGATTCCCAAGGTAAAAGGGGAAATTTGAACCCGACAAGCTTGGTTCGGACCATGGATTTAAAGGGACAGGCTGCGGGCAGCATAATACAACAAAAGGCTTACTGTACAGCAAGAGGAAGGGGGTGTAAGACCTAAAACCTATGAAAAAAAAAATTTGGGGAGGGGAGCAGGACAAGTTGGACACTGGGCAAAAGGGACAAAAAACCCAGCTGCATGCCAGCCAAGGAGATATAACGGTCAGGGTTTTGAAGAATATTTCCAGGACCAAGGCAGAGATGAGGGGACAACGTAGCAATGAATACACTGCACGAAAGTGCAAGGGAAAGATCAAGCACAAACAAAAAGCACAAGACCAATTGAGTGGAACATCACCCCTTTTTAAAAAAAATTTCATTTTTTTGGGGGAACAAGAACATTAAAGTTTGTCAGAAAGTATGATTTTTGACTTCCATCGTTTCGATAGTCGATATGGGCATTTTTATCAACGATTTTCGTAATCGAAAACCCAAATTTATCGCCGAGACCATTAAAGTCTATGGGGGGGAACAACACCTTCTTTTTTAAAACCCAAAACAGGGCGGAGAAGCGGGAATTAACATCCACAACATCAAATGAATAGTGCTACATCTTAGGCCACCTTTGGGGTTAAAAACCACAAAAAAAAATCACACACCATCACTATCCCGCTTTACCACAGTACCAAAAATTAAAAGTCCCAAAAGCAAAAGATTTAAACCCAAAAATTTACTTAAACTGGACATTGAATACCTGTCCTGGAATGCAGCATGACCCCAAAAACCTGCGACACTTTTCTCTGTAGTATAGACTATTTACGTTTGGGGGTGTCAGCTTTGGCGAGCACTATTCCGTGTAAGAGCATGTTACATTTGGCGGTATCAGCTCCTGTGCTGAGCATTTTTCTCTGAGTAAGAGCATGGTACATTTGGGGGTGTCGGCTCCTGTGCTGACACTATTCTCGCAGTAAAGAGCTATTAGGGTTTTTGGCGGGTCGGGTTCCTGTGCTGAGCACTTTTCTCTGCGTATAAGCTTGTGTACGGTTTGGGGTGTCAGGTTCCGTGCGAGCACTTTCCCTTTTAGTATAGAGCTTTTTGGTACATTTGGCGGGCAGGTTCCTGTCGGCACAATTTTCCTGATATAGAGCTAGTGTACAGTTTTTGGCGGGTCAGGTTCCGTCTGACACTACTCTGCAGTATAAGCTATGTGTACAGTTTGGGCGGTGTAAAGGCTCCTGGCTGAGCACTATTCTCTTAGTAAGAGCTATTGTACAGTTTGGGGGTGTCGGGTTTTTCCTGTCTGACACTTTTCTCTGAGATAGACAGTGAAACGGTTTTGGGGGGTTCCCTCCTTGCTGAGCACTATTCTCTGTAATAGAGCAAGTGAACGGGTTGGCGGTTCGGGCCCCGTGCTGAGCACTATTTCCTGCAGATAGAGCATGTGTACATTTTTGGCGTGTCAGGCTTCTGTTTTAGCACTTTCTCTGTAGTAAGAGCATGTGACAGTTTGGGGGTGTCAGGTTTCGTCTGACACTATCTCGTATAAGAGTATGTGTACATTTTTGGCGGGTAGGCTTCTGTGCTGAGCACTATTCCTGTATAAACTATTTGTACAGTTTGGCGGGTCAATTCCGTGCTGAACACAATTCTCAACCCCGTTTAAAAAGTGCCGGGAAAAAGGAGTCTTTCAACCACCATTTTATTTTAAACGGAATAGACTATATCTGTCCGGCCCGCAGTATGCCCCAGGGCCGATTTTACAGGGGGTGGGGTGGAGCCCAGGCGGCGTCCGTCATCATTAACACCCATTTTAAAATGCCCTGATACGTAGCACGAAAACTGTCGTGCGAACAAGTTGGAAGGGGAAGTGTGAAAACTCCACCTTCCTCTACACATAAAAGACAGGGTACCTTGCCCCCCGTATGGTGCGGACCAAGAGCTTCATTTGAAATACTGGTGGTTAACCTCCTGTTACACCCAGGTGCCCTTTTTTGGCATTCTTTTTCTCATTTTACTCAACGTCTGGGAAATTTTTCCCCCTTTTCTTGTTCTCTTCCGTGCCCAAACCCATGCCCTCTAAATAACCTACATCGGCAGTCTTCCCTTTAAAACCCCCTTTTAACAATTCAGAGGAATTTTTTTTTTTTTACAGCTATTTGTACTGAAAATTTTTTTTGTATTTAATCTAAAAAACATTTTTAAAAAAATGGAATCCCCCCATTCTTTGTTTTCTTTTTAATTGTTTAAATGGGTTGTCTAAATACAGGGTTTGATACTTGTTAAAGATTTTGCAAAAAAAGTCTTTTTGCAATATGTGTCCATTAACAGTGCCACCTATTCCTTTTCGACCACCCATCACCCTTGAAAATTTTTTTCCAATTGTGAAGAAAAATGTCTTTAGAAACAACTTTTTTTATAATACACCTGTATATAGCTGCAATTTTTACAGCAAAATCCCCCCAAAAATTTCAAAACAAACCCATGACCACTTTTGACAATTGTGAAGAACAAAGTCTATTAAAACTACATTTTTTAGAATGGGACCGTAAAAATTGTGCATTTAAAAAGCAGCTGCCCCAAAAAATTAAAAAGCTTCTCGCCACGGTTAAAAATTGTGAGGAAAATGCCATTTAAAAGCCACATTTCTTTTTCCAAAAGGACCAGTTTAAATTGCTGTACCACAGCAACATGCCCCCAAAAAAAATTATAAATAGACTTCTCAGCCACTTTTAAAAATTTGTGAGGGAAAATGCTACTTAAAACCACTTTTCCTTTCCCAAAAAGGACACGATTATGGCTGTATCTCAAGCACCAGACCCCAAAAAATTATAAAAATGATTTTCCAGCCACTTTTAAAAAATTGTGGGGCAACACGACCCCAAAACCTTTGCAAGCGAAAAATTCTAAAAATAAGTGATAAATGGAATAGGTTTTTCACAAACCCTTTGGGTGTCTTTTACAGTCCCCCTCACACAAAACCAGAAAAATGAACTGTTGGGAATTGAAAAAAAATTGCAGGAAGAAATGACATTTTAAAAATAAGTTTTTTCAAGAGGACCATTTCTTTTGGAGAGGAAGTAAGTAGCCAGAATAATCGGGGACCTCGCAATTGGGCCACAACATCATCAGAGTCCTCCTATTCATCTGGGTGAAATCAACGATCCACATTATCGGGGGAAAACCGGGTGCGTTGTCTGTAATGACCCTCCCCCCTGTGCTGAAGGTCCCCCGATATGACGCGCTGCTGGCAGGACAACACCTCTATGGGGTGGCGACCATCGGGCCATTCGTCCCCTTTGGTACCCAAATCATTGGGTCCGAACACATCCAAAAACATCGGGGTTTAACCAGATGTCGGCACCATATCTAACTGGTCTCTGGGGGTTTTTATTGTGCCCTCATTTCAGCGTTGGTGAGGGTAAATAAAGATTGCCCGAGGGCACCCATTTGGCTTTTGCCACCCGTCTGCTGCTGCCGCCGCTACGGGTACTTTGGGACCCCTACTGCTTTTAAATCGCTGGCACTGTTCCACCGTACATTTTAAAACGTGAACAGCCCAAAAGTCTCCAGTTGATCAATCACAAGGCTCCATTTCCTGCATTTTACTCTCATTTGGGGGGGTGAAGGGAAAGGTGCGAGTTTTAGTTTTGTACCGGGGGTCCGGAGGTGGCCACCCATAACGTTGTTTATTTTGATGGGCCCTTTAAAGCGGGATCAGTTGGAGAAAAGGGGCACCAAGCACTCTGTGAGAGATGGAGCCTTGATTCCCAACCTCTGGGTCGAGGGGCACTAGCAAAGTCAACTTTCCCATCTTTCCCCCTCCCCTCAAAAATTTGCGCCAACCCCTTTTTAAGGCAGGGACGTCAGTAACACGTGTCTAGGGAAAACCTCTTCCTCCTCCTCCTCCCTTCCTCCGGGACAGCTTTAACACACCCTACTTTGCCCCCAATAGCACCCTGAAGCTGGGCGCCGCCTTGCACTAGCCCCGGGGCCCCGGAAACCCCTGCTTAATGAAGACCGATAAAATTGTGAAACTTCGGGGCCCTTTTGGATCGCGGGGAAAAAAGTCCCGTGCCGCATCTTGTCCATCTCCTCCTCCTCACTGGCAGGACCCGATGTTTCGAGTGTCCAACGATCGTTCCAGAACTAAGATCACCCCAATGCCATCTGACAAGGCATCGTCCGCACGACCATTTTGGTGGCGTCTTCAAAACTGGCAAGGGGGCAAAGGGGTCTTTCACCGCCCCCACTCTTGGGCGCCAACACCCCGAGGTCCGCACCGCTGCTTGTCGGCCATTGTACCTTTTGGACTGCGTAATGGCATTGCGCTCTGCCACAACCTGGACAGGGAGGTGAATTCCAGCTGGTTTTTCCCCGTCAAAAATGGATGGTTAACTGGGGGGGCCGGCGACCTGCAAACAGCCAGGGGGGACGAACAGGGTGCACGGGGAAGTCAACTCGACCCCGAGCCTTTTTCAGCACAGTCCAACCCGGGAGCTCTTTAAAATTTCTGGACGACGGCATGACATGTCCAGGGAAGGGGTTGCTCCACCCACCATCTTAAGGGGGGCCAGCAAATTTTGCCCGTTATCGCCACCCCCCCCTTGCCTGGCACAAGGGTTCTTGTCACCCCCACCAGTGCTCGGGCCCCGTTGCGGGGAGCCTCCACCGGGCCCTGACCCCCGGGGGACGCGCCAAAAGATTAATTTTAAACGGCTGGTTTCTCTGGGCACGGAGCCACCAGGACCTTGGGGGGAAAAACCCGCACCCCCCTCCATTTTTAAAAAATCGTGCCCGAGCCTAGAGCCACCAAACCCCCAGAACTCCACCCACTCCCCAGTGAGCTGTCACAGAGATAAGTGGCCTTGGATGCTTTCTAGTCCCGTGTCGGTGGCAAGACTTTCCCCCGGGCACAGATGCAGAAACGGCTTGAAATTTTTTTGATGACACGTGTCTGGCCAGGGCAGGGACAGCTTTTTTTGGGAAAGAAAAGCCCCTCGGGATCTTGTATTGGGGGAGGGGAGGGGCCCTGGGCGGGCGAAACAACTGTTCCACCAACGGAAAGGCAAATTTTTCCCAAGGGCCCAAAAACCCGGCAAGCCGACATTTTAGGGTTTTGGCTTTTGGGGTGGTTTGGTTGAAGTGTTTCTTCTGCTCCCAAACCTGGTAACAAAGGGTGCTGCTAGACTGGGCCCCTGTCGGCTTCCGGTCGTCAAATGGGGGGGGGAAGGGTAGAAGGCCCCGGGGGGCTGTGGTACCGGGGGCGGTGGAGGCGAACGGAGGCTGATCCCTATCATGACCTGAGAGACATGGCAGCTAAAGGAAGCTTGGTGGGGGCGGGAGGAGGAGGCGGAGACAGAGGGTGTGACAGTGGTTTGAGGCCCCGGGGCCCGGGCTGGGCCTTTTTGGCCCAAGTTCCTCCATTTAACCAAAGCATTCGCTGCTTGACTAACATGTTGGTTTTGGGGGTTTAACCCCCCTAAGGTTTTTTGCCTCACTTATGCGTTTTCGGGGAAAGGCGGGATATGACATCGCTGGGGGGAACAGAGGCTTTCTCAAAAAAGGGCCCAGGGGTTTAAGGTCCCGGCCTTTTTGATGGCGATAAGTGAGGGGCGGGGTTTTTCCTGACCGGGCTGGGGAATCTATCCCCGGACTTCTCGCCGCCCTCTCCCTTTTTTTGGCGAGACCCCTATTGACACTACCCCCCTCGCTCCTCCTCTCCCCTATGAAGCGCTCGCAGCAAATTTTTGTGGAAAAGACCGGAAGGATCCGAATGTCCTCCACATCCCCAACAAAACAGGGGGACTTGGCTCCTACATTTTTGCATCCAAAACTGCGGGCTACAAGCAAGGGGTACTGCAAAGGGTTTGCAGACCGCCCGGGATTTTTTTCCAATTGACCGGGTTCCTTCTCCTCCTCGATGGGATCAATAACTGGGGGTCAGAGCAACAAATCATCCTTTGACTTTTAAAAACCTTCGACCCCAAACCCCATTTTGTCATCAAAGAGGTCTTCAAAAAATGGGGTTATCCACAGTGGGGGGGACCCGATTGACATTTGGGGTGCCTTTTTCCTTCATGTTTGGGCAGAAGACGATGATGCTGATATGACATTTTGGCCGGAATGGGAACGAAGGTAAGACGCGGGTGCAGGTTTTCATAACCACTGAAGGACAGATTGGCGACGCGTCATTACGAAATCCAGGGCCCTGACCCAGCGATGAAAGGCCTGACGGTAAGCAACCGATGACCGCGGCATGGGGTGTTTTGCCAGCACGGAAGGGGGCACCTCTCGGACCTCAACCTCCATTCTACCCCCCCCTTTGTTCGCTTACCACCGAATTTCACTCCATTTAAGAAATTAAAAAAATTTTTGAAGGTATGGAATAATTTTAAAGTCAAATTTTAACAGACGGCAAATCACAGCTTTTCCAAAACCCTCAACAAAACAAATTTGCTGGATTAAAATTTTAACAAATCTGGACTGGGCAAAAGTGCAAAAAACACTATCGTTATGTTTCGAAAAATACAATTGTTTTTGGTCCCCCCCCCCCCCAATTTCCCCTGGGTGCATAAAAAAAAGCTGTATAAGATAAAGGACCCAAAATAATAACAAGCGCAGTGCGCCAAAGTCAAAAAACACGAAAACTTTATAGATTTTTGAAGAACAAGGTTTTTTGGGACCTTTCAATTCACCTGTGGTGAAATAAAAATTTCTGTATAAAATATAAGGCACGCTTCTGAATAAACAAAACGAGTGCCCAAAACAAAAAAAACTACTGTTATAGAAACGGAATTACAAGGGGATTTTGGCCCTTTCAATTCACCTGTGGTGACAAAAATTGCTGTATAAATATAAGTGCAACGCTATCTAATGAACAAAAGCTTATGCGCCCAAATCAAAAAAAAACTATCGTTATAGATTTGGATGATACAAGGGTTTTTTGGGACCTTTCAATTCACCTTGGGGGACTTTAAATTTTTTGTAAAGAATAAATGACGCTATCGAATGAACAAAAACTGAGTGCGCCAAAGTCAAAAACACTAACGTTATAGATTCGGAAGATACAAGGTATTTTTTTGGGCCCCAATTCACCTGTGGGACATAAAATTGCTGATAAGAAAAAATGCAAACTACCAAAACCCAAAACTGACTGGGGAAAAATGCAAAAAAAACTACTTTTATAGATTCTGAGATACAAGGTATTTTTTTCCCTATCAACCCCGTGCTGACACAAATTGCGGATTCTAATTAAAATGCAAGGGGATATACAAAAAAGGGGAATGGGTAAAATTGAAAAAAACACCTATCTGAAATGTAACTGAAATAAAAGTGGGGTTTTTCACCAACAAAGAACCCGCATTTTTCAGAAATGAGTTTTATCCTAATAAAAGTTTACACTCCCAATATCCAGGAAATCTTTCAAAAGCAAAAGTTTTAAAAATAAAAATTTCAGGGGAATTCACACTAAAAGCTTTGGGGAACTTTTTCCAGTGTCCTTTATAGAGCTTGTCTGTGTTCGCCCACGCCCCCCCCCCCCCCCCCCCCTCCCCTTCCCCCGGCTTTATAGCGATTGCTGCTTTAAAATAAAACTAACTCATAAAATCTTCCAAGTCTAATCAAATAACAGCTAAATAGAGGGGTTTTTCTTTGAAAAATAGTTTTTTCCTGATAGTTTGGGACATGCAGAGCGCAACGTCCAACAATAGAAACGCTAGAAGACTGGGGCAGAACAGAAGGGCTGTTTTAAGTTAAAACAGGTCAGTGATTTTTCCCCAACGCAACCAACACACCCACATGACGTCGCACACACATCTCACCCTGCTCTATTCTGTAAGCTGATTGGCTGGCTGCCAAAATGTCAGGAAGCGGCGAAAATGGCGCGATATTAATAGATTATGCGCAGATTTTTAACTAAATTATCGCGTGATCGAAAAAATCCGATTACCATAAAAACCGTGCCGATTTCAACTTTGTCGATAAAAATCGCTCAACACTACAGGAGAGGGATGAAAAATGATGAGAGATTTTAAACTGAAACCCCTTGCAAGCAATCAAGTAAGAGAGGGTCAAATTTGGTAATGTATAGTGACTCAACATTTTACAGCCTTATGGCTTCAATAAGACTTTATTTTATTTTTGTTTTTATTTCTTTTGTGAAGTGTTAGATTTCAGTGTTTTTGTGTCGTCATTATGACAATACATATTGCACTTTTTGATTGTTATTGTTGATATTTTTATATTATTTACACTGATTAGCGATAATATTATAGTTTTATATTGTGAAGACACAGCCCCCCATGCTCTGAAGGTGTCTTGTGTTATGTGGCATCATGATATCAACAGCAGATGCTTTGAACACTGTAAATTGTGAGCGGAGGTTTTCAAGGATTAATCTTGCTAATCGAGTACCGGGCTGGACTGGGACTAAAAAGCAGCCCTGGTACAAAACCTATTGTATCCCACATGCAATAACCACTTCCAAATTTTGCTGTGGTCAGGTACCTCACCACTTTCTAAAATAACAAACCATAAAAACACCATCAACACAAGCAAGAAAGTAAAATAAGCGCATATAAATCTCTAATCACAGGGTCAGTGAAAGGCATGCACTCACTTCTACAAACAGAGCAAGTGTGCGTGGCCATTATATATGTGCCAATATAGCCTACAATGCCGCTATATAGTGTCTCTATAGTGGTGAGGTACTGGTTTGGGTTGTGTTCACAGGACAGTGAATACAGCAATGATTCTACACAGTAGCAAAATAAACTTAGATATCTAGGGCGACATGTATGAATGGGGCTGCGCCAGAAAGATGGCGTATTTTCAGCCTGAAATCTAGCGCAACCCCATTCACAATAGGTGTAAATGTCCCCCACGCCAATATCAGTCGCATTACAGGGCGCCCGCAGCACTTTGTAATGCGTCTTATTTCGGGGGACCTGCGAGAGGCAGGGCACACTAGAACTGTACGGAGCTATATCTCTATAGCTTCGCTACAGCGATTCTAGGCGCATTACAGCTGGAACAGGTATACCATTTTCAAAGTGGTATACCTGATCCAGAATTGTCATACAAGCGCTAGAATGTGCCTAATTTATGACCCGCTGTGTGGGACATAATTCCAAGCATCTTGTAGGCTGCAAGACTAGAACCAGCTGTGCCACTCACACATGTGGGCTACAGACTTGGCCTATGGCCCACAGGAGTATTTGTCAGGGCAGGAAGGCAATGGTTCCCTGCTCCAACATAGTTTGCAACTTCATGTGTGTCCCAAGGATGCTGGGGCTCAGTGCCTACTGGGGGATTCACCAGCTCCCGGCTGTGGCCAGTCTGAGTTAGCTGCAGTGACCCAGTAAGGCTTATTATCACTCCAGACCTGACTAATCCTGAATTTGAAGGCTTAAGGCTGTCAACACAATTAACTCTTTGTTGTGTTCCTCAAACTATTCCTGAACAATGTTTGCAGAGTGGTATGACACTAAGTGGTGTACATAGTGTGCAGTAATGCTTAGGTAGGTAGTTCATGTTAAAATAACATTCACATGAATGCCAGAATCCCAGAATGCTGTCCAGAGTGTTAGACTATGTCTACACAGCACACAAAAATGGTTGGATTTTCAGCAGTTTTAGTATTTTGAAACCGCTGAAGATCTGACCGTATACCTGTAGTTTACACTGTTGTTCTGGAGCTCTCCAAGATCTGCTCCTGTTCACTTATGAGTTCTTGTCCCAACACACAGGGAAGCTCATGCTCCATTCACTCCAATAGAGTCTGAGTCTCTCCTATGGACCTGAAAGTGAAGAGGAGCAGATCCTGGGAAGCTCCGTAGCAACAGTGGCGGTGACCAAGAGGTAAGTATCACTTTTTTATTTCTCAACTTGGCTCCACTTAAAATAAATTTTCTTCTGCTGTACAACCCCTCAAATATACCAAATGAATATAGGCAACTGCCTGCCCATTATACGTTCATCCCTTTTTAACAGGCTGCAGCTCTTTGTTATCATTATGGGGTACATAACAGCTTTGATCACTTTTTAACCATTTTTCATGAGGCTGGATGAATAAATAGATGAAATTCCTGCACAGTTTTTTACTTATATATTTATTTTTGCAGTATCTAAGGGGTTTTTGTGTTCTCTTTCTTCCTCTTTTTTTTTTTTTTAAATACTTAATCATGCTATCATGCTATGCTATTAACTTACTGACCAGAAGCAGCTCTATGTGACGTTTACAGACTGATTTAGTGACTGGAGCTCCATGGTCTGTGATCGGTACAGGATCAGATTTCTCATCTACAGACAGCAGTGATCACTAAGCACAGAGCTTCTCATCACTAAATCACTGCCTAACAACTGCCTAGCTGCATCCCAAAACTACATAAATTTGATGTATGCGGTGACTTGCTCTATGACACATATATCACCAAATGAAATTCTGGGAGAGCAGCTTAGCCCACACGTAACACACACAGCTCTGCCTCTTCTGCCTCCCATCCAGATTAAGTCTAGCAACCAGTTTTCAGTGCTTCCTGAGCTTCCATCATGTGGTTCCTCTGACTTGAGGGTTGGGCTATATGACTTTTATCCCAGCCGATCTAGCTGCTAACTTCACTGTGAGGTGCCAGCTCCCATTGCTGCTTTGCTGGGTCTATGTGACTGTGTGGTGAGGGGGACCCATGGGTTTCCCTGGTGCAGGGGTCCATTTGCGAGTGTGATCGCTGCAACCCCTGTAGCTAAGCCACTGGACCTGACCCATATGATACTGTATAAAAGAAAAAATGATTCACTAGAGCAGGTCACCTTCTTTCATTACCTCATAGTCCAATTTGGGTGACCATGTACCCACTTTAGGTGCTTTCAGTGGTGGAGAGAGGTCAGCAAAAACACTTTGACCATTCTGTGACTATCCATAAATGCACATCCAGCCCTCAATAAAAAATATAATAAATTAATTGAATAAATCCCATTAAAAGCAAATTAAGCTGTAAAAACAACAAACATTCTGAGGCAACTAACATCCACACCATATGCGTTTTGAGCCTCATTGAAGAAAGGGCTTTTAGGCATTGCCTCAGGATTTTTTTTTTTTAGGGCCCGTTCACACGGCTTATTCACGCCAGATTTGCGAGCCGGATTGCGCTTGCAAATCTGGCGTGAATAAGGGGTGGGACGCGGGCGGGGCAGGATCGCGGCGGGGGAGCAGCCCGCCGCCCCCATATACAATGCATTATCTACGGCGCGTCCGCGCCGTAAATAATGTTGCATGTCACTTTCTCCCCCGCGGCGGATTCGCCGAGCGGGGAGGAGCGACGGAATCCACTGTTCTCTATGAGAGCAGTGGATTACGTAATTACTCCGACGGATTGGCGCCGTACTGCAGCGCAAATCCAGGGCGGAGTATGGCGCCAATCCGCGGACAAATAAGCCGTGTGAACACGGCCTTACAACTTATTTAGTTTTGTATGGGAATTCTCCAGAATTCCTCCACTTCAAATCACAACAATTATAGATCCAGCAGAGTGTGCCTTTTTATTGTATTAAAAATTTAATAGCTCAGAGATGTAGTCTGCTGCATGGAGCCCTTGATCACAGCTGCTTGATCCCAAATTGTACAACTATAGCATAGTCTCATACTTTAAGGGCATGTCCCCACGGCAAGGGTTTTCGGCCGGTTTTCACCCGGTTTGGGGTTTTTCGGGACCGCCTGAAAAACCGGCCGAAAATGAGCACAATTGTGCTCTATGCAAAACCTGTGCAGCAGTCTCCACTGCACAGGTTTTGCCGTCGGAACGGTTTTGTCCCGGCGGTCCGGCGGCAAAACATTTGTTGAGCACAATCTTCCGCCCGGGTTTCCGGACGGAAGATGTGCTTCGCAATGGCAGGGGGGGAGGGCTGTTCTCCGCTCATCGCGGAGAAAAGCCGTCCCCCCCGCGGCCGTGAGGACGGGCGCAAAACAGGACAAATACCGTCCGGCAAACTGGACGGTATTTGTCCTGTGCCGTGTAAACGCGCCCTAAATGTCTGAAAGATGTACATCCCACTTCTGTGGCCAACAGAGGTCTCCTGTCCCCCATCCTGCCTTTGAAAGTATCTGCTTGCACCACATAAAGTTGAAGAATAGATAGAAAAATGATCACTAATAGGCATGGCTCTTCATCTCTATTGGAGTTACAAAATAAAGCAAAGCAAGCATAGATAGCTCTTTAAACAATGATCTACAATACTGAGAATTAAAATTGATCACTAAACTATGACCAACTACTGCAAATTCATTTGAATAAGGAATGTGGAAGTAGAGTAAATTAATAACCTACAGATATAGTCAGGTTATCACACATCTGTTAGTTTAGGCCATATCCAAAAAGTAATCAGAATAAGATGGCTCAAGTTGAAAGTGAAAAGACTGTTCCTGTATTATAGCCTAAAACAGTAAACAGATTAGTGTCTATTTTAGATCTGTTTTTTCACAGTATAGCAATAGTATCTCAAAGTTTCCTTTGCCACTTTTACATGGGAAATAGCTAGAAAGCTGCCATCAATAAATGACTACTTTGTATTCTCGTAGGATTTGCAATAACCTTGACAATTTCCAATACAAGCTGTGACCATGTGTATTCTCCCTGTGGAAAAATAAATATGGAGTAAATAAACCAAAATCTAAAATAGGTCTGTTAGGAAAATATAAGTATTATTAACCCCTTACCGCCGGAGCCAGTTTTGGGCCTCTTTTGACAGAGCCATTTTTGAATCTGTCATGTGTCACTTTATGTGAGGGAAAAACTTTTTGACACTTTTTAAACCTATCCATGTGTTTCAGAGATTGTTTTCTCGTGACACATTGTGTATTAATATAGTAAGAAATTTTGGTCCAAAAAATGATTGTTTATTTGTGAATAATTAAAATTATGGTGAAAAATTTGAAAAATTTACCAATTTCAAACTTCAAAAATTTCTGCATGTAAGACAGAAATTTTATTCCACTCAAATATTTTATAACTAGCATCTACCTATGTCTGTGTATTTGGCATAATTTTTTTAATGTCTTTTTTTTTTTTTTTACGACTTAGGGGGCTTATAAATTTAGTAGTAATTTTCAAATTTTAAGAAAATTTGCAATATAATATTTTTAGGGACCAGTCCAGTTCTAACGTTACTTTGATTGACCTGTATGTTAGATACCCCATAAATTGACCTCATCTAAGAAACTACACCCTTAAAGTATTAAAAACAGCATTTAGAAAGTTTATTAACCCATTAGGTTTTTTCACAGAAATTAAAGCAAAGTGGAAGTAAAAATTTCAAAATTTCACTTTTTTTTTGCAGATTTCAATATTTATGCATTATTGACAAGAATCGGTAAATGTGATCAGGGAAATGCAAAATTAATATTGATTCCCAGATTCTGCCGTTTTCAGAGATATCCCATATGTGGCCCTAGTGCATTATTTGGCTCAACCACAAGCCCCAGAATAGGGAGGAGCCCCTATGGACTCTGGGGCCTCATTTCATTACGATTTTATTTAGGGGCCAATTTCAGGTTTGCGGACCCCCAAAGGGTTCCAAAAACGTAATAAATACCCCTAAAAGGACCCATATTGGAAACTACACTCCTTACGGAATATATCCAGAGGTGTAGTGAGTATATCTACCCACAGGCGTTTCACAAATTTTTTAGCGTTCGGCTCTGAAATAATAAAAAAATATATATTTTTTTTCCAATAATCTGCAATTTTAGCTGAAAATGTTTAATTTTTTAAAAAAGCCCCAAAATTGTGTTACGCAATTTCTTCCAAGTTCGGCAATACCCTACATGTGGGTGTAAACTGCTGTTTGGGCGCATGGCAGGGGGTACAAGGGAGGGAGTGTTATTTGGCTTTTGGGCACAGATATGGTGGGGCCATGTCGCATTTCCAAAAGCCCCCAAAGTACTAAAACAGGTGAAACCTTCCAGAAGTTGCTCCATTTTGGATTCAACGCCCCTCAGGGATCTCACCTAAGGGTGTATTTTGCATTTTGGGCGCACAGGTGTTCCGTAGTTTGTTTTTAGCATTGGGTCATGGAAATGGAGGGGGGAAACGCAGTTCCGCCATTGTTTTTGGGCTTCATTTTTACAGTATTCGCCATACGGGATAAATGACGGGATAACTTTACTATGGGGGCCCGGGTACAATTACAATGATATAAAATTTATATAGTTTTTTATCATTATTACTTTTACACAATAGAAGCGAGTTTTATAAAAAAGTTGCGTTTTTAAGTTGTCGTATTCTGACAGCCATAGCTTTCTTAATTTTTGCATATGGAGCTGCTTGTGGTTGTTTTTTAAGAGATGAGTTGATGTTTTTATTGATACCATTACGGGGGGCATATGATTCTTTGATCACTTTTTATTAAGGTTTTTGTGAAGCATTTTGTACAAAAAAAAGCCAAACGTGTTATTGTTTTTAATTTTAATTTTTTACAGCGGTCACTGTGCCGTATAAATGACATGCTAGTTTTACTCAAGCAGGTTGAATACGATTACAGCGATTACCACATTTGTATATTTTTTTAATGTTTTACTGCTTTTACACAATAAAAAACACTTTTATTTGAAAAGGAAAACAGTTTTTGCATCACCGCAGTCCCGGAGCCATAACTTTTTTATTTTTTGTTTATGGAGCTGTATAGGGATTTTTTTTTGCGGGAGTGAGTTGACTTTTTATTGGTAATATTTTTGGGGGGACAAGACTTTATGATCGCTTTTAAATCTGTTTTTTGGAAGGCAGGTTGAAGAAAATACTGTAATCCTAGCAGTGTTTTTTATTTTTATTTTAATAGCGTTCACCGGCAGTATCCGTGACAAGTTTTGTTTTTACTCTGTGGGTTGAGACGATTACGGTGATACCCCAAATTTTTGTCGTTTTTTTATTTGAAAGCACAATTTTTTGAAAGAAAAGTGTTTTTATTGTGTAAAACAATATTTATGCATCGCTATCTTCTAATAGCCAGAATTTTTTAATTTTTCCGTATATAGAGCTGTGTAAGGAATTTTTTTTGCGGGATGAACGACGTTTTTAATGGGGGTCACTTTGTTTTTGATATGAGTTTTTGATTACTTTTTACATCCAATTTTATGTGCTGCGGGATGAACAAAAATCGCTATTCTGTGACTGGTGTTTGGGGGGTTTTTTTACGGCGTACCGTACGGGTTTTAATTAACATGACAGATTTATAGGGTGGGTCGCCTACGCCGCGGCCGATACCAAATATGGGTTACTTTATTTATTTTTGATTTTTTTTGGGGCGATTGGCGTTTGTAAAGGGGAAAAAGGGGCGATGTACGTGTTTTTATTTTTATTTTTTGTGTTTGTGTTTTAAATTTTTTACACTTTTTTTTCACTTTTTCATACTTTTTTACACTTTCCCCCATGGGGGAATTGCTTGAACGATCGTCAGATCATTCATGCAATAGGAAAACAGCATACAGCTTATAGCTGGGATCCTGGTCTCCATTGGCAAACTGTCCCCGTCACGCTGCCCCACAATGCATTGTGGGCTCCCTGAGTCACCAGCAACCCGGATGCTGTCATTCAGGGTCCGGGCTGTCTGGTAGGAGACCGGTTAAACGGCGCTCAGCGCCATTATGCCCGAGGATTACGGGCGGCAGGAGCTCACTCCTGCCCCCCCGCAGCCCCGATGTCGCGACCACGTGTCGCGACATCGGGGGGGGTTAATCCCCGCGGCCGGAGCGCACTCGGCCGTGGGGGATTGCGGCATGATGCCAGCGGTAAATTTTACCGTGGTTTCATGCAGCATCTTGCGGCTCCGTTGTGAGGCGCAAGATTGCCGTGACGTACTCATACGGCAATTTGCGGGAACCCCTACCCGAGATTGCCGTATGAGTACGGCAAATGTCGGTAAGGGGTTAAAGTTCAAAACCAGACAGACAAGTTGATAGCACTAGAATTACCAGGAAAATTGTTCTAGAAGAACTAATTAACAGACTCAAAGCCTCTTATCCGCTGCATCGGGGAATATCAACCTTTCTGGAATTCTAGATACTTGTTCTTGATACTTGAATCCTCATGGTTGAGGTAGTAACTGTCCTCCATGGATGGCCATGATCACCTCCAAGTATTTTGTATAGACCTTTACTTGGTTACTAACATGTAAGCATAGACATTTATTTAACCTCCTTTGGTTAAAAGTGTCACAAGGTCAAGAAACTAAAATGCCAGTTAATATTGCCTTACCAGTTCGCAGCAGTTTTAAGTCTGTTCATTGCCTCTTTAAATAGTAATTAATACATCAGCTTTTTTTAATGCATTCACAAATAATTTTTCTATTTTCCTAGATTATTTATGTATTTATATATATATGTGTTATGAAGATATGGTCAGAGATTTCACCTTTATATTATGTAATAACCAAGTCTCCATGTATATGTATGATCAGTGGTGCATTTGCGACCAGACCCCTGAGCCAGGGGGGCCCACTTTCTGGAGTAAATGATAGTATTGGGCTGTGGAAGGCTACACTTTTTCCACTAAGCCCCATTCATTGTTCAAGAAGTGGCAGGAGCAGCATAAACCCCCCAAAAATTGCACATTTTTGTTTGAATGCACCTTGTTCAAACATTTTTGACTTTTTTACACCAAACTTACAGCCACTGATAAATTACCACTAAAAACAGGATTAAAACACTCAATCACAATAAAAAAAAAATGTCACAGATTTCCTCTTTAACTAGTGTGGTAATAACTGGGACATATGTTACACAAATGTTAAATTACCAAGCACAGTATCAACATTTAAAACACACAGGGGCAGATTTATCAATACTGTCTAACTCTTAAACAGTGCATAGTCAGACTTTACACCTTTTTTAAGTTGACTTGCGTTATGCCCACAAAATTTGGTCGAATGGCATTGCACGCTAAACCATGCCCAATTTTCATGAAGCCACACTCTTTTACAGAGGCCACACCTCTTTTGTCAGACAAGGCATAGAACTGTCTAGATACTGCTTAAAGCACATCTTAAATGCGGTGTAAAGCATGTATGACATTATTTTTGGCGCAAATTGTACCAGAATTCTGGCGCAACTGGCTTAATAAATGTGCTCTACAATATAAAAGCTCCACATTTTACAGACTTCCTAGGCATGCGTAGTTTATAGTCATACTTTGTATGGCACAGCATTGTAATATGTAATGACCCTGTATGGTGACAAACATTATTTTTATGTACTTAAAGAGAACATGTTTAAGATTATGCCCCCCCATGCTGAGGACAGCACAAGCTAGTGACAGACCTGCTGTTTCCAGCGCTGTGCCCCTTATTCTGTAAGATACTGTAGTTTTCGAGTATTTAGTGCTCAAACCTGCAGTTTTCAGCCAGAAAAGTCATGAAAAGTGTTTTTTCATACTGCGCCCACCTGAGATTAGCGCCGCCCACCTCAACTGATAAATGTATTACTTTGAATAGGTAGAAACATGTGAATAACTGTCAGTGGACGGGGCTAGCCTTCGTGGGTGGGGCTAACACCTGCTCTTTGAATAAGATTTGAACATTAAAATGCTCAAAAACTACAGCATCTTACAGAATAAGGACACAGCGCTGGAACAGCATGTCTGTCACGGGCTTGTGCTGTGCTCAACAAGGGGGGCATAACCTATGTGACAGGTTCCCTTTAAGGGCCCTGGAAATACTGACCTATAACATCACTTGCTAAAAAAAGAAAAGAGAAATTGTGCTTCCTTTTGTAGTTTGTTTGGTGAGTTTTACTATCAATATATAGTCACTTGGATACGTTGTGTAATATTGTTGTGCAAATATCGATTATGTGTAACTTTTTTATTTGTAATATGGCAAAAGGAGGTGATTTAAACTTTTAATATTTTTTATTTATTTTTACTTTTTATTTATTTTAAATCATTAAAATTTTTATTAAAGATTTTTTCAAATAAAATGAACGAAGTCATGAACAGCAAGAAGTATCATCAAAACAGTCAAATGATACCAGCGCTAACATATAAATCAAAACATAACTATGCAAGTATGCCACGCATATTCTCAGAGTCATAATTCACAAAACATAGAAATAGACAAAAAGTATGTAAAGTTCAGCCATCAACAAATAGGGATGTGTATGGACAGAGTAGAAATGGGTTCCACAGAGGACTTTTTATTTATTTTTACATTGGTTGTCGACCTATGGTACTTGACGACTAGGAGGCTCGATCGCTTATACACCCCTATGTGTTATATAAATAATTCAGAAGGTTGTGCCAAGATGGCAGGAAATAACTGAAGTGCTAACATAGTGACTAAGGAAGCCATTATTAGGCTTTCAGCTGCCAAAGCAACCACTTGGCATCCCGCAATCTCGTCACGGGGAGGACAATGATAGGGAGGAGTGGTGCAAGTAGTTTTGGACTGTATGGTCAATGCTTCATAGGGTTCTATGTGCATTAGCATGTTTAGCTTGATATGGCACCTTAATGAGGCCTAGAAAAAATAGATTCTTAATATTTCATGGAGCATGCCACAATTTCTTTTGTGATAGATTTATATAAAAATGAAGTACAGTCCATAACGGTGGAAGAGGGATCATTTTTGAACTCGTATAATTTTCATTTACTTTTCTAATTTCTTTCCTTGTTGCTGTCATCAACTTTCCTGCCAAATTAACATATATATTCATAAATATCATATAATTTATAATATGGAAAGGGAAAAACACTTTTGGTATCAAATGTACCTGCTACTAAGTGGTATCTTAGTGTTAATGGAAAAAGACATGGACAGTATACATAGGGATAATTAACAATGTGTGTCAGATTTAATTAATCTCAGCACATGAAGCTTTAGCTGCAGGCTTGAAATGTGTCAAACAAAAGTCAGTTAATGGCTGAGACCTATCAATTTATGTAGTCAGAGGCACAATAAGGGCAGTGAAAATACTTACACAACCAAGTCACTCTAAATAATACCCAAGGCCTCATTCTCCAATGCTTGTTAGGACTCATAGCGGTGTGGAAGTATGGTTGTCCTTCCCTTGATTGGTTAAGTTTAAACAAACACATTCTACAGTAAAGTTTTATGACTCTGTCACATTTTTAAGGCATTCAAATTATATTTATGTTTCAACAACACAGCAATGGTTTATATGTGGGAGACTGGTATGGGATCATCACTGAAACTAAGGCACAAGGCACCCCATAAAAGTCATTGGTATTACATGAGTAGAAAGAAGAACATACGGGAGACACAGACTCATATGTAGTCGAGTTTTGCAACATAATTGATAAACTCATAAACAATGTAATGATATGTTGCTTGAAATGTTATTGTCACAGTGAGACAGCTATGAGTCTGTTTGTGTCTAAATGTAAGACTGAAAACTGAATAAGCATCTGGTATTGGGTAATATGTGAAATGCCCTTTCTACTTCTATTTTGTTAATGTTCCAGCACTTTTCCATATTCCTCTATCAGGATTGTGATTAATCGTACAGCCAGACATTCCCAAAGTGTTATCATAAGGTGAGAATTTGTGAGTACAACAGGGTGAGGTCTTAGAGGATATAAATGACATGACGGGTAGTATTTTACAGGGTGCTCCAAAGTTAAAGGTGTTTTACCATCCTTTAAAATCCTCTCTGAAGCTAGCTCATAGCTTGCTATGAGCTAGCCTTATAAAACAAGGGAGATGGCCATGCTTGTACAGTTCTCCCCGTTCATTTCTATGATAGTTCCTAATATAGCAAAGTGAATAAACTCGAGTTTACAGTATCTTACAAAACCTTCACATTTTTGTAAATATTGTGTTTTCATGGGACACCACTAAAGATACGACACTTTGATTCAATGTAATGTGGTCAGTGGTCAGCTTGAATAACAGTGTAAATTTGGTGTGTCCTCAGAAAACACACAGCCGTCAATGTCCAAACCATTGACAAAAAAGTGACTATACCCTTAAGTGAAAATGGACAAATTGTGCCCAATTTTCCATTTTCCTTATATGGTGTTGCGTGACTCATTAGTGGTACAAGATCTCAGGTGTGAATGGGGAGCAGGTATTTTAAATTTGGTGTTATCGCTCTCACACTCTCTCATATTGCTCACTGGAAATTCAACATGGCACCTCATGGTAAAGAACTGTCTGAAGATCTGTTGCGTTATTTTGAGGGCACACCAAATTTACACTGTTATACAACTTTACACGGAATACTTTATATTGTGTCCAAGTGTCATATCGTTAGTGTTGTCCCATGAAAAAATATAATACAATATTTACAAAAATGTTATCAATTTACTCACTTTTGTAAGATAATGTATAAGCTATTTCATGTAAAACTCGATCAAAAGACAAATGGGCACTCCCTCCATCTGGAGAAAAAAAATTAAATATCCAGAGGGAAAAAAGTCTTCTTTACCAATAGAACTGTAAATCTGTGGAATAGCCTGACTGGGGAGCTGGCCTCAGCAGGAACAGTTGAGGCTTTCAAGAAAGGCTAAGATAACCACTAACTGCCCCATGGGTTCCAAAGTCTTCTTCAGCAAAGCTTAAATAATTCCCTATCCCCATCCACATCTTGATGATGTTGAACTTTACATGTCTTTTTTCAAATGTACTGACTATGTCACTATATTCAGGACTCCCATAGCCATGACAGCACAGCTATCTCCACGTTCTCTGAGGTTGACTTGTAGCAAGCGAAGGGCTGGCTTCAGAGAGGATTTTACAAGATGGCAGAACCTCTTTAATTATATATAGATTGTATGCTTTGTGATATTTGTTTCTTCTACTAGTACTAGTCCATTGTCTAGTGTTTATATCTCTAGACCTATTGTGTATAGTGCTGGTAATCAAGTATTTATGGAAACTATTATACTGCAATGTATATAGCTCAATATTCCATTGTAAGAATATACTCTGGTACTTTAAGTTAGGGCATCTACTAGATTATTATGAAAAGCTCCAAATGCCTGTGGTATAGCCCCCTGCCCTGTGTTTCAGCAGTACTGAATGCTGTTTTCCTTAAAGAAAGGACAATTAAATGGAGTTTCAGTAAGAGAGTCTTATCAGTGTTGTCAAGAAAATCAACCACTGTGATATACTGTTAATTAGTAGATTCTGCATCCATCAAATGGCTGATGTAATATGAAGGAAGAAGTCCAAGAAATTTCTTATAAATAGGTGCTTTAAATTATTTCTACTAGTATGCCAAGAACAAATTGTACTCCCAAGGAGTATACAGCAATAAATAAGCTTAATTGGGCAATTAATTTTTAACAAACTTTGCATAAATCAATAGTACAAATGAATATAAGAAACTTTGTAATATATGGTATTAGTCAAAAATTCCTTTTCCTGAATTTATTAGGCTCTTTTCCTCCTTTCCTCCTTAACTCATTATTAACTCTCAAAAACCTACTGAAATCTGTTTTGTGTCGCAAGACAGACTGTCAGCTGACTGAGCAATCAGGCTGCATGTTACTAGATATCAGGGCCGGACTGGGAATAAAAATCAGCCCTGGCACTAAGCCCCCAGCAGCCCACATACAATATCCGCTTTAAAAATTCCCATTGTTCTCGCACCTCACCACTTTCTAAAATAAACTACACTTTAAAGCTGCTTTCACACGGAGAGTTTTTGATGCATTTTGTGCAGAAAGGCAAAGCAGTTAATGCTGTACATTTCTTTACAAAAAAAAAACGCATCCAAAAAATGCACCAAAACCGCTCTGTGTGAGAGCCCCCTACACACAAGCAAGAGAGAAACAGTGGGCAGAGAAACCCTGATTCAACATAGAAGTAAAAAGGACCCCTGGCAGCAGGGACTCCCCGGAGACGTCATCTCTGAGGGGAGTTGTGCTCTTCTCTTTTTCTTCTCCTTCTGGCACAAACCTCCATGGCGTCTTCGCTTGGTGTTCTCTTCCATTTCTTTCTCTGTCCGGTACAGCATACAGTGTCCTCTTCTAGTGGTCACTACTCGTCCTGTAGAATTTACAACAAATACATCTTAGACTCCTCTCTCTTCTAGCACTTTCCTATCAATTCCCCAAACAGCGTATGTTAGACCCTAAAAATTAGAAATTAAAAAATGACAGATAAGTGGCAGGCAGTGACAGTATGCAGGCAGGCAGGGCCAGTATACAGGCAGACAGGGCCACTTATAGGCAGACAGGGACAGGACAGGGACAGTATATAGGCAGGCAGGACAGTGTATAAGTAGGCAGGGCTATTAAAGGCAGCGTATAGGTAGGCAGTGGTATTATAGGCAGCCAGGGCAGGGTATAGGCAGCCAGGGCAGGGTATAGGCAGCCAGGGCAGGGCATCAGATAGCCAGGCAGGGTATAGGTAGCCAGGGCAGGGCATCATATAGCCAGGGCAGGGTATACGTAGCCAGGGCAGGGCATCATATAGCCAGGGCAGGGCATCATGTATGTAGCCAGGGCAGGGCTTTATATAGGTAGCCAGGGCAGAGCTTTATATCAGTAGCCAGGGCAGGGCTGTATATAGGTAGCCAGGGCAGGGCTGTATATAGGTAGCCAGGGCAGGGCTTTTATATAGGTAGCCAGGGCAGGGCTTTATATAGGTAGCCAGGGCAGGCCTTTTATATAGGTAGCCAGGGCAGGACTGTATATAGGTAGCCAGGGCAGGGCTTTATATAGGTAGCCAGGCAGGGCTGTATATAGGTAGCCAGGGCAGGGCTGTATAAAGCGAGGCAGGGCTGTATATAGCCAGGCAGGGCTGTATTTATGTAGACAGGGCAGGGATTTTATGGGCAGCCAGGGACAGTAAAAAGTAAAAAAAAAAAAAAAAAAAAGTAATAATCACCAGGACACCGGCTGTCCCCTCCTCTTCCCTCTTCATTCCGGAGCCGGTGGCCGCTCACTGCAGAGAGCGGTGCCGCGGAGCAGGCGCGCGATGATGTCATCTCATCACGTGCCTGCCCCGCGGCCTCCTGGGAGCTGAGCAGACCGGATCAGTAGATCCCAGATGCTCAGCCTCGGCTGCTGCTTGCACCCGCGCGGTGCAGGTGGCGGCCGTGATGGCTGCATGGCTGGGTCAGTGACCCGGCCGTGCAGCCGTGTGGCGAGGGGGGCTTGTCGGCCCCCTGCCACAGGGGTCTGGTCGCTGATACGACCATTGCGGCCCCTGTAGCACTCGGGGCCCGCCGGGGGGGAACACCGTCCTCCTCGGCGGGCGATCCAAGCCGGCCCTGCGGCCCGGACGCCAGCGGCCCGCCGGGCAAATGCCCGGTTTGCCCTATGGTCAGTCTGGGCCTGCTAGACATCTATAGAGAGGTAAAGGAAGAAGGAGTGGCTGCAGAGAGTCTGAAGCAGATAGACATACAGAGACTTGCCCTCTTGCTTAGTCAACACATAGCTTAGGCTACTTTTAAACTTCATTTAGTAATGCTGTTTATGTTAATGTATTCATAGATTGCCATTGACAGAAAGAGGCCCAAAAATGTGTTATTTTATCCTTCAGGCAAGTCCAAACAAAAACAGTCTTGTAGCACTCACCCTTCCGGAGTCTCTTCATTTCATTCTTTTGGGATTCCGGATTATAACAGGCTGTCTGCACGGATCACAGGCGGCCCCTTGCAAATCTGCACCACTCAAACAAATGACAGTATACGATCCAGCAGTTATAAAGCCTTTTTTTCTTTATTGTGCAAACATGACTAACATTCAGAGACAAATCTGTGCATGGCGTCAGCTGATGCATTTCAGGCCCATCTGAGCCCTGGTTCACAGCCATTTTAGCCTTCATTCTGATAGTTTGCTGTATGAAATTAAGGAAAGAGCTGCACTAGTCCATAGAGTGAATGCAATAAAAAACTATCTACTTTTATTATTATTATTTTATTTTTATTTTTTAAATAATGAGACTTAATGTATGCCTCCATATGCTGTATATGTCTGGGCTATTGCAGGATGCATTGTGAAAAAAGCCATATACTGCTCAATGAGCCATGAGCTAGTTCATGTCCATGGACTTTTACTTTAACTTGTCAGTCAGTCTCTGCTGATTGTAGATCTTCTGCTGCTCCTAGTACATGTGCCCATTGGTCCCTGCTCACTTAAAGGATGCAATGTGGGCACCACAAATATTTCTTCCCCACCTCCTCGGCAGCACTCCACCAGATAATTAAAGAATCACTCCCCACAGGATCATTGCATTGCCTGATCCTGGTATAATGTTTGCTATGTTTTCTGATTTTGTTGATTTTGTCTGCAGCTATTCTCATGACTACTCTCTGTGCTTGCTGCTTTTCCTGACCTGTGTTTGGACCTTAACCCAGCTGTTCTTCAACTGTCCTAACCCTTCACTTGACCGACTACTCTTCTTGTCCGCTATATCCGTACCACTTATCAGACAAATAGCTGTGGCCATGAAAGACTAAGGGCAGTGACCTGAGAGTATTCTGAAGCAATGTCCAAGCCACCTTGTGGGAGCTTAGGTTGGAGACAAGGAGCTACTTAGACTCTGCCCCTCAGTTCAGCCACACATCAATCTTGTCAAAAGAGACTCATCACATTCCTTCAAGAAGGTATTGTGTCACTCAATACTGCTCTCATAGGCATAAATATAGCTAAAGCAGTGATGCCATGGGGATAAGAGATTAGGAGTAGTCATGTGTGTGCAAGAAAATATTACCTTTTTGCAGAAAAAAAATGGTTGATGGCTTTCTGCTATCAAGCACTACTGTGTGGGTTCTCTGATATATGATACTATTATCCATACCATTAAAGGGGGTTCCCACAAAGCCACTTCCTGCTACGACGTCAGCTCATAGCCAGATAAAACCCACAACTGCGCAGCTCTACACATTCATTTCTATGTGAATTCCAAATATAACCGAGCAAGTATTTGCAGGCAATGGCTTCTTGGGAACACACCTTTAATTAATGATACTTATGTTGCTGTTTCAAGTTCCTCTCATTGCGTGGTGGGGCCATTTTATTTTGCTTTGGGGCATTATGAATTTTACTTGTGCCCCTCACTGCTCTATATTTCCCTTCATGTCCCTGCTTATTCTGAGGTTATGCCAAAGAGGTACAAGGGTTGATGCAGGATTTAAAGGGTTTTATAATGAGATACAAGTAACTAGATCACTGCAAAATGAAACAAGGAGCAGAGAGAAGCGCACCTCATGCACATAAACTTTTGTATGAAGTTTAAAAGATTCTGGTGTATTAGTCTCTCACCTGGACGAGTTGTGCAAGGTAAATGTCACAACTCATATAAGCGTTTGTAGAAAATTAACGATCCCCGAGGATCAGAGACGAGCAGCCAAATTCCAAGTCAGGTCGGTGAGCCCTCCACAGATACTCGGTGGTCTCCGGCAGCAATAGATAATCACTGTGCTTTCACTCCTCACCATAGGCGAGCAGAAGAACTCAGTAGAAAATTTGGTGTAGCGCTCAGGTGATGGGTAGAATAAAATAAAATAAAATAACGGACATTAAAGAGACATATTAATTTGTTAGATGCCTAGTGTCTCGTCCCTTATTTTATTTTATTCTACCCATCGCCTGAGCGCTACACCAAGTTTTCTACTGAGTTTTCCTGCTCGCCTATGGTGAGGAGTAAAAGCACAGTGATTACATAATTAGATACAAGGGTGCAGGATCTCCTCTTCTTTGTGTACTGTGTATTGGAGATAACTCAGCAGCTTATATTTACCCACAGGGATAAATAAAAGTTAGAGATGGAGCCTACAAAGGGCAAACTGGTGAAAAGTGCCATATATAAGTGATATAAATACAATAAAAAGTGGGACTTCTCATGGATTCATGCTAGCTTGCCCTGAAAAGTTTTCTAAAATGACAGGCCTGCTGTAAAGTTGATTGCAGGCGTGATCCAGGACATTTTATTATTGCAGTACACATTTACTTAATGGATTTTTGGCATCATCACAGATATGTGGATTAATCCAAATTACAGTTTATATTTTGATTTACAAGCTAAGCAAAAAATATAGTTTTATTAATGCACAACACAACCTTGAAGTGAGAAAGAGTTGCCAGTGCAGGTGGGAAAGTGTTCTAATGATCTCGATATTCATTCTTTCTGCTTGAAATATTTCCTATATAAAATATATCAGTGGAAAGTTTGCAATTAATTAATCATCACAGTTGCTTTCACATTTTTTTTTAATGTTCTCTAAAATATAACCAGTGATATAATTGGATTACTTTTGACAACTGCTCCACTTTTAAATGTTTATACCAAAAACCTATCACACTGGAGCTTGGGATTTACAAAGACTGTATTAAAAATTACTGTCCATATCAACAAATCTTCTAACTTCCCATTTAATCACATTACACCACATTTCAAATTATTACACAAATGATATTTTTCTCTGGTTGACCCAATTGCTTGATGCAAATGACAGTCAGAATAATATTGAAATCATCAACCATTAGAGCATAAATCAAGTTTTATTGGACAAACCTCCCAATGATAACTTTTTTTTAAATGAAAAGACTCAAAATGCATTGTTCCAAATAATTATGCACAATAGATTTACAAAATGTTTTATAGGGTCTAAAGAACTGAATATGGTCATTTTTGTAATTTGCAGCATTAAGAGGTCACATTTACTAAATTCAAAATCTATTTGAATAACAAACATTGTAATAGGTCAAAGTCAAGCTTCATTGATATCACCTTCATAATTCTTGCATCCATTAAACTCTCTGTGATTTTCTACTTGAATTTCTTTGATGGATGCCAGAATAACCTGCTGCTGTTTTGATGTTAACTACCTCCCACTCTCATAGATCTTTTGCATGAGGATACTCTAAAGGTTCTCACTTGGGTTGAGGCATGGGAAGGACGGTGGCCACACCATGAGTTTCTCTCCTTTTATGTCCATAACAGCATGAGATGATGTATTATCATGCATAAAGGTGATTTTGCTAAGAAACACACGGTTCTTCATTTTGTGCCATAGAAGAAAGTGGTCAGTCAGAAACTCTTTATTTTTTGCAGAGGTCATTTTGACATCTTCAGGGATCCTAAAGGGGTCAACCAGCTTTCTCCACATGATTCCAACCCAAAACATGACTCAGCCACCTCTTTTTTGACGTCGCTGCCTTGTTGGGACATAGTGCCCATCCACCAACCATCCACTACTCCATCCATCTGGACCCTCCAGGGTTGCACGTCACTCATCAGTAAACAAGACTGTTTTAAAATGTGTCTTCATGTATGTGTAGCCCCACTGCAGCCAGTTCTACTTGTGAGCACCAGTTAAGGATGGACAACTGCAAGTCTCATAAGATCATACACCTTGAGGTTCAAAGAACTCCAGAGGCACCAGCAGCTTCAAATACCTGTTTGCTGCTTTGTAATGGTTTTTGACAAATTTGTCTGGAAGAAACCTTCCTCATTATGCCTTTACCTGCACCAACCTGTCAGTGTTCAGAATCAGCCACAAATATCTTGACAATACGATGATCACACTTAAGTTTTCGTGAAATATCTAATGTTTTCAAACCTGTCCAAGGCATTGCATTATTTTACACTTTTTGTCAGTAGAGAGATGCTTTTTCTTTTCCATATCGCTAGAAATCTGTGGCCTGCTTCATAGTGTGAAACCTTCTTAAAGAGAATCTGTCGTCAATTTTTTTTACTAATTAAAACCAGATACTGATACATATTCTTTTCTTCTTAGCCATTTTTATTTTCTGATTGTAGATATCTTAATTCTGTTGTCTGTGTATGATTGAGTTGAAAGCTTTCTTGCCTGCACTATTTTTAGCAGCATTTATAGAGATACTTTACAGCAGCTTCATGAACCTATGAACAGGAACAGTCCCACTGACTTCTATAGGAGAGTTCTCTAGGCATGCCCTGTAACCTGGGAAGAAATCACTGTGCAGGGAGAGGGGGAAGGTGAACTGTGACTATCTCCTATTGCAGGGGTGTCAAACTCGTTTTCTCGTGGGTCCACATCATCCTCACGGCGTACCTTAAAGGGACGACATAATTTTAGATCTACTTGTAGGTAGATATGTGGCTATAAAGCCCCCTGTAGATGACAGTTATATCTGCTCATGTAGATAGATAGGTATTTTTGCCCCCTGTAGCCAGATAGTAATATGCCCTCTGCAGCCAGGTAATATGCCCCATATAGAAAGGGAGATGTCCCACGTAGCCCCCCCTGTAGCCAGGGAGATGCCCCATAGTCCCCCCAGTAGCCAGGCAGATGCCCCCTAGTCCCCCAGTAGCCAGGCAGATGCCCCATAGTCCTCCAGTAGCCAGGCAGATGCCCCATAGTCCCCCAGTGGCCATGTAGATGCCCCACAGTCCTCCAGTAGCCAGGCAGATGCCCCATAGTCCCCCAGTAGCCATGTAGATGCCCCATAGTCCCCCAGTAGCCAGGCAGATGCCCCATAGTCCCCCAGTAGCCATGTAGATGCCCCATATTCCCCCAGTAGCCAAGTAGATGCCCCAAAGTCCCCCAGTAGCCATGTAGATGCCCCATAGCGGCCCCAGTAGCCAGGCAGATGCCCCCTAATGATTATAAAATGTAAAAAAAGCTACTTACCTCCTGGTTGTCCGTGCAGCGTGGCCCGGTCCGGTTCGGGAGCTTGTACGATGT